>JAODLL010082984.1:0-13895 GCA_026546735.1 Forbesichthys agassizii
CACCCCCCCCCCCCCCCCCCCCGCCCCGCCCCCCGCCGTCGCGGTTGGTCTGTGCTGCGATGCTCAGCTGACTGCTGTATGTAGTCAGTGAGAGTGACATCAGCGTTGGTAAAGCCCATGTTGATTTTGCATAGTACCTTGTCATTGAATTTACGCTTATGGTGCCAATCGTTAATTATTTCTGCACTTGCATATAATGCTGTTATTCCACTGAATAATAATAGAATTTCGGACTTATCTGCTGCTGTTCGGCCCCTTAATGTAAACTGTTCTTTGGCGATGCTGTGTAAATGTTTTACAGACAAATGTTTAAAACAGACCCTTGTACAATTAGTATATTTATAGATTCCATAGTAAATTCAGTAACAATTTGTCCTGAACAGCAATCTGTGTATTATTATGTTAAATACAATGTTTTATCCTATTTTTGTTATGGTATTTGTTATATGTAAGATAATGACATTGAAGCACTGCACTAAAGCAAAATGCTTTTATCTTAATGTGTGTATTGTTTTCATGCAAATATACACTTGTAATCATCTTCTAAATAAACATGTTACCCTCAGCATATATGCACTGTATTTGTCGATTGTCGACCTTATACGTCCAACAAACTCAACTCAAAACAATCAAATGTGCATTAACTGATTTTAAGTGTTGGCAACATTGCATTTGAAATTATTAGACTAGATTTAAATTATGTAATTAAATCGCAATCAGAATGTTATTAATATAATATAGTTATAATATATCTTGGTTTAAATGCATATTTTAATATTAATGGGAATGTACAGCACCCTTAATTCTCTCCGTTTCTCTCAGAAATAAAGGCCTAGTATGCAACGTGCTTACTGTCTTGAGAGGTTAATTGGGATTTGTCATTTGAGATGTTTAACATGTTAAAAAATGTTTAAAACATTGCAGGAATTAAACAAGAAAGCTTGAGTGATGGAAATATGGTTACATAATATTTTTATTGTTAGTTATAATTCAAATCGTCATGTGCATCGCTATTATTGTCACGTCTACAACATCCACTCTAACGTGAACTACACGACCCTTTGACAGCTAGGGTTTCTGTGCAGGTCACGTGATCGGTCACATGCGCAGTAGAGCTGATGACGTGTAGGTTGTTAGCTAGCTTAGCAAGCAGCCCAGAGCTCGGCAGCCGAGCCAACTAACAACTTCGTGGATAATGGCAGCAACTTATTCTGAATAACAGGAGAAAGGACGAACCGACGCACAACTAAGATACTAAGACGCAATCGACTGAGACATTTTACCGATAGGAAAATGTAAGAGCCAAGCATGCAGGCTAATGCACAGTGGTGCTAACGTTATCTCCCGTTGAATACGTATATATTGGCTTTTATTAATGTTGCTCAACTAGGTAATTTTTCGTTACTGTACACGTCAATGCGTATAAAAAATTTAAAAGATATCTACAATATATTTATTGGCGTGGACATGTAACGTATTATTTTTATTCATTCATTTATTTATTTATTTATTGGACCAATGACAATTAAACCAGACTTGATATTTTACATGATCAGCCATATTACTGTATGTGTCCATTACTCATTAAAGCACAATTGTTTGCGAATATATAGTATAGATTAACATTATATATTTAATTAATCCTAGTTTAATTCAGAATGATTTGGCAAACCAAACTCTGCATACAGTTAATTAAGATTTTTGTATTGCACCTTACATAAAATAATTTAGTGTTACATTAAAGAAAAAAATATACTAACAAGACATTTTTTAAATGGCAACGATATGTAACATAACAGCAGAAACATCAGGATAAACACACACACAATAAAATGAATTGGCCAATGAAAAGCATTAAATACAACGGGGCAGCTGTTCAGACGGGCTAACCAAAAGTTTTGAGTGGGTCTTAAGGATCACAGTTATAAGGAACAGGCATTCCACAACTAAGCTTTTATAACACTATTCTGAATGTGCCAAGACAGGACCCTACGTTATAACGTTGGTTGTATGATTCAAATTGTTGTATTGGTTTATCTGACATTGAGGATTGCTCCAGGCAGGTTGTTCATTTAATGACTTGGTCTGCATGGTAAACGTGATTGTTGTTCACGTCCAGATGTAGCAACATGACAAGTGTGGTCTTTGGGTCGGTACCGCAACCCCATCCAGCTGTCCGCTGTCCACCAGAAGAAACAGAACCGCCTACCAGATAAGTGGGCGAGATGTTTGCCAAACTAAAGAAGAAGATTGCGGAGGAGGCTGCTACCGCCCCTCGAAGTGGCGTGAGAATACCGCGCTCCGTCAGCAAGGAGTCCATCACGTCTGTGGGAGCAGACTCTGGCGATGACTTTGTAAGTAGTGATGTTGTGGCCCAGCCTCTGAGGCTAGGTCATGAGGTCATAGGTCATAGGGTTAGGCTGGGTCTCTCTTCCATGTGTCAGACTGCCAGAAGTGTGTTACATCTAGAGATGCTTCACGCTAGGGCTGTGTATTTAGTTCAATTTACACATGTCCAAAAACAATATAATCAAGAAAAAAATATAATTGTGTCTCTTGTTTTGTCTTTGGTTCTGAATGACAGGTACATGCTCACCTTCACTTTAGCCCCTCACAAGTGAAAGTGAACGATCGCTGTGAAAAGTATTAAGGGACATTTAAATTGTGATTTTAATATTGACTAAAAATAATCATGATTATTTTATTTTCCACAGTCAAGCAGCCCCGCTTCATGCTTCAAAACTGAACGTTAAAATGTTAGGAACAAATAAATGGTAGAGCTATACTAACCAGTAAAATCTGTATTTCTGGTTATTGTTTGATATAGTGAGTGTAGCCAGAATGGACTCATCTTAATTTAATTTAATAATTACATTTGTATTTAATATTTGGATGTAGCTTTCTAGACAGTTTTATCTGGATGGACCAAACTGGTTCATGTCCTGAAGCAATGACATATTTGCTACACTGCTATTTTTAGACTGTTATCTCACAACCCATATCTGCACTTTAATTTGATGCTGAAAGGTTAACAGAAACCATAGCCTGACAATACATTATGCTGTTTGTATGTTGCATTTAATGTCATGAGTACAGTTTTACTTTATCTTATGAAAATATGTGGCTTTCTGGCCTAGTGTGACAACTGAAGTAATGGTGATAATAATAGTAGATTAGTAGTTCATAATAATGAATCATCATTTTATTTCTCAAATCAATCTTCAGGGTTCTCCTTACTTAAGTCCAGAAGTACACTTCTCTTCCAAATTCTTCTTCAAAACTCAAATAAAAGCATCTTTCATCCACCATTACTGTCCATGCCACACAGTTCCAGTTCTAACTGCATGGGTGATTGACATCCTTGGACAATGCGGTGGGAGGGGCTTTGGTCTGAGAAATGCAGGCGGAATAATGTGCTGCTCTGTCTGCAAGCAAGTGGCTCAACCTGATGCCCTGTCCCAGGGTCAGACTCACCCACTTGGTTCCAGGCCCATTGGACAGTGTGTGTCTCACAGTGGGCGTAAGAATAGGCACTCTGTTGGGTGACATTATCCTCATTTCATAAGACGTCGCTTAGCTTTGAAGGCTTCGCATTCTTTGAGACTTCCGTGTTGAGAACGGATCGTGACACAGTTTGTATCTCTGCGGTCTCAGTCTTCTGTCTTTATATGTGGAAACTGTCATATTATATCTTCCACAATACAAAACGGGCATAATAATTGCCCTTTCTTTGGACTGAGAATGCGTCGTCGTGCCAACAATATGCTTCTCAGTTGCACCCTGCTAAATAATTTAGCGCAGCATCAACACATGCAGCATGTGCTTCCTACTGAAGTAACGGCACCTGTTTAATTGAATGTACATATCCACACAAGCTGATATAAACTATCAGACTCATGCCAGCATAGCACATGGGTCAAGGCATGCTGGGGAAAGATTGGAGGTGGACCATGTAAGGGAGGAGATTTGTTTTCAGAACCACCAGCGGGTTTATAGCCTTCAGACGCTCTGCCCCCCGCCTCTAGAACTTCTTTCCACCAAACATCCGTAACATTGGTTCTCTCTTAAAACACACATCTTTAAGTAGGCATATTCAACCTGGTCACTGCTCATCTGGTCACAACATTCTTATGTTTTCTTAATTGATTTTAGAACCTTACCGATTGTATTGAATCTTGTTCTGTTTATTCCATTAATGTATTGTCACATTGTTATTTACTTATGTCTTGTAAGGTGACCTTGGTTGCTTGAAAGGCACCTATACCTAAAATGTATTATTATTATAAGCTGTGAGAGCTGCAGCTCGACACAGATACATCAACGACAGCAACACTCCAGGGTTTTGGATGTCCTGTCTGCGTCTATAATTGATCACGGCCCCTTCTCCAAAGACACTGGGCCAGTGACACATGCGCTCTCTTCAGAACTAGGCCTTTGAAGTAGGGGTGCACAATATATCGATTCAGTATCGTCGTCGTGCAATATCATATAGAAAATGTTGCAGGAAGTGGAGAGATGCGTCCGTTGGCTGTGTGTCTTAGTTGTGTTTGATTTAGACTGAACAGTAAGATTTGTGGCTGAGGAAGCTAATGACATAATAGAGATGAAGAGGAAACATCAGTGGCCAAACAAATGCCTCCGTGGTAGCTTGGAATAACTTGTTGTACCAGTCCAAAATGACGCAAATGTGTTGTCATGAATATATTCTTATGCATTTTTACCATAACCTTTGTGTTTTTACGTATGTTTAAAAATATTGAAATTAATCGATATTGCAATTTTCTTGAACAATAGCGCAATATCACATTTGATCAATATCGTGCAGCCCTACTTTGAAGGCTGTGGTGGTCTTACCTAGCGAATAGGGCTCTCAGTCCAAAGGGTTTTGTTCCTTCCACACCTGCAAGACGCCTGCTTCCTTATACTGTCTGTCTGGAACTCTTTGGTTTGGGTAAAAGTGTCTGCTGGACGACCTCATTAAAATGGATACAAGTAAACTAACCAATGCAAATAATACTTAGCTAAACAGCATCATACAAGGCTGCTAAAGAATGAAAACTAGAAAAGCCTTGTAAATATACACAAATCATAGTGTTTCATCTGTGGGCTGTAGATAAGCCTGCAGCCATGTTACGTGTGAACGTTGCAGGCTGAAGATACGGCACAACGTAGTAGTGGCTCATTTTGGGCTTAAAGTAAATCTGCAGCGATGCATCTTTCTTAAGGAAAGTGAAAGCGGTGGTCTGCGTTATGTCTTCCATTTACCTATAACGTGTGTCTCTTTCTTTAGGCGTCTGATGGCAGCAGCTCCAGGGATGACCTCTCGTCCCAAATACTCAGAAGGAATGATCAGATTCGTAAGCTGGAGGCCAAACTATCAGGTAAAACCTGTGTAAAATAAATACATTCACTCAAATAGAGTAATTTATACCAGCACGACTGCTGGGAAAACCCGTAACAGGCCCAGTTTGTCCTTTGTCTCCAGTCTTTATTGAGTTAGTGTTCAGAGCAGATATTGTAACTTTTGACATGCAGTACTGTGCAATCATTGTAGTCTGCTCTGAAATGCACTATTTTGTATTCAAGTAGGAAATAGGACATGGCCAGTATGTTTCTGCCAGTGGCATATGGAATATAATCAGGGGATTTCTGAGTGCTGAATCATGCCTGGTGCTCAGGAAAGCTATTGACTTAACATTAGTAAAGAGAAGCACTATACAAACAACCACGAGACCTGTTGTTGGTTTATTTCTCCTTTATTTGGTCAGGGACAATGAACAATAAATGTATTGCATTGTAGACACAGAACCAGCACTATTTAAGCCACTTCAACATAATTGTTTTGACGATTAAAATTATTAAAGGGATGTTGCAAATCCTACAGTCTACCCAAGTGAATTTTGCAGGGAAGCTCACCTGTTATGTAATATGACTGTTGTATTAAAGCTACAATATTTAATTTCCCACTTGGTTCTAAATGGCTAAACATGTATGGTAAGTGATGTGTGAAACAGGGAGGGTATGCCGAGTGTCTCTGGGGAACCCACCCCTGCGTACACCTGGCTATCAGTTCATTCAAACCAAGTGGAAAGGCTTTCATGACTGGGCAATAGGCATTGTGTCATAACGTTAACGATACACTGTGTTATAGCTGGGAGAGCCGTCTGCTCTCTGTGATATGTTCATAGCTACATAGTCGCATGGATAGAGGTGTTTGCTAAATGACCTGACATACATCTCAGTTGAATTGATTTAACTTTTTCACTGCATTTAACGGTTATCTCAAAGCCATCAAGGACCTCTGCCCAGTAGACGATCTGTAGGTCAGACTAGTGTCAAATGGACCTGCCGTGTTGGCTAGATGCTGTGCGTATAAGTCACTGGTGGCTGCAGAGCTGGGTTGATTTAACCGCAGACTGTCTCGAGAACAACACACATGTTGTCAAGAAGCAGCTCGGTGTTAAAAGCTTGTGTAAAGATGGTTTCATCAGCTGCAGCAGCAGCAAATGCTGGGAGTGCATGTCACATCTACCCTAGTGTAGTACCCCCTCCCTCCTCTGGGTGGTGTATGCAGCTCTGTGTGAACCCCTTGGGACAGTTGACACTACGTGTTGTCAGGATGGTTTTCTCATGTAAGAAAATCATTGTTTATTTTTCTTCATTATTTTTCAATCATGTTTGTCATCTCCTCTTGTTACCCTGGTTACCCTCTGCCTTCCCTTCCCACTGGCCTGTTGTCTGTGTTGTGTGTGTGTGTGTGTGCGTGATGTTCCCCACCCCGTCATCTCACGTCCTGCCACTAGACTATGCTGAGCAGCTGAGACTTATGCAGAAGACCAAGGAGAAGCTTGAGGTTGCTTTAGAGAAACACCAGGATTGTACGTACCCCTCTCCTCCTCCTCCTGTGTGTGTTCCCGCTCATCGCACCTCCTCTGCCTGTCTGCAGAGCATCGCTTTGCCTTCATTTTACTCCCTCCTCCTCCTGCTCCTCCTCTCCTGTGTGTGTTCCCGCTCATCGCACCTCCTCTGCCTGTCTGCAGAGCATCGCTTTGCCTTCATTTTACTCCCTCCTCCTCCTGCTCCTCCTCTCCTGTGTGTGTTCCCGCTCATCGCACCTCCTCTGCAGAGCTTCATTATTTTATTCGTCGTCCTGCTCGTCAAGTGTTGGCTGTCTAGCATAGCTTGCACTAGATATAGCTTGTACATATCTTGGAAGCCCTGTGTAACTTGTCTACCTAATGCATCATTGTGGAGAAAGTGGTCATGGTAGTTTTAGTTCCTCAAACAGCAAGTTTATGAAGAGGCAGCAGGAGGTTTGCCTTCATCTCCTGTTTTATACTCAAGTCCGGCTAAAAGCTCATGGATGATCATGTGACTTCATCAAGCTCTTTCAGGGAAAGCTACCATGGCCATGTTGGCAGCTCTGGGTTCTAATCTATGGCTTCCGAGCTAAGGCCGTATCTGACGTCAGACGCTACACAGACAATGCTTGTCAATTGGGAGAAAACGTTTTTCTCTTCCAGTATTTTGACTTCCTGCCGAATATAACGTCAGCTAACCGTTGTTATCCTTTTTCAGTTAATACATTTATAGCAGCTTGCTTTGGTCGATTTCTTCATTTATTTGTTACACAACTAACACATCAGTGTTATTGACAACCTGGGTGTTAGGTTTTATCTGCCAGCTGTCCTGATTTGCTTTGGCTTGGCTTCTATAGTAGGAAAAGCATCTGTGTTCTGTAGGTTGTTTTCCAGCCAGACGTCTGGCGCTAACGTTTCACAGCTACTAACGACTGCAATGCCTGCCCATTGTCTCACACGCACATGGCCTCTCTCTGCCTATCGCACCAACCAACCTGGTTGTTTCTTTCATTCCCCCCTGTGTTGCTGTTCAGCATCCCTGAGGAAACTGCAAGACCAGAATGAGTCTCATCAGGCCAGCAGAGCCAAAATGGCCGAAGGAATGGCTCTAGCTTTGGAAAAGAAGGATCAGGTGAACATTGGAAGCCGCGCACCACACACTCTTATGCAGTTTTTTGTGGATTTTCTCTTAATTTTAATCTTAATCTCTTTCCTCAGGAATGGACAGAGAAGATGAGCGTTCTGGAGAAGGTGAATGCTTTCTGTCTTTGCATTTCCACCGTAAATAACTTCTAGTTCTGTGTCCAGGTTTATTTAGAAAACGGTTCCATGTGGCAGGCATTAGGATTCAACCTTTGAGCAACGCTTTATTTAAGGTTGAGAATAAGGTTGCAGTAGGGTTCTGTTTGTTTCCTTTTCTTTTTTGGTTGTTGTGTTTATGTTTTAGACTTTGACCCATAGAACTATATACTGTATATAAATAACTGGACCCAACCCTCTGTGGACATAATTTAGCAGGAATTAAAACTCTCTCTATATATATATATATATATATATATATAGTTTAACCGCTTGACATGAGGCTAAGACTGAAGGTAGCGCTGTATTATGCTATTAGCCGTAAGGTAGCGCTGTATTATGCTATTAGCCGTAAGGTAGCCCTGTATTATGCTATTAGCCGTAAGGTAGCGCTGTATTATGCTATTAGCCGTAAGGTAGCGCTGTATTATGCTATTAGCTGCAAGGTATCGCTGTTAGACTATTAGAGCTGTATTGTGAGCTGACTGTAGCCTGGTTTTCCAGGAGAAGGACGCATTGGCGGGCCGTCTAGAGGAGGTGACAGAGCAAAGCCTCATGCTGTTCCAGAAGCGGGACGATCGCGACGAGCTGGACGGCTTCCAGCAGCAGGAGCTGGCTAAAGTCAAGCACATGGTACTGAGCGCAGGCCCGGTAGTGCCCCCAGCAGGCCCGGTAGTGCCCCCAGCAGGCCCGGTAGTGCCCCCAGCAGGCCAGAATCTCTGGGGCCTGCTGGCTGGAGCCAACCCATGCTTTAGCATCTCTAATTGGTGCACTACTTGATTAGGTATATGTACATTTATTTGTCTGAAATATCTACTGAACAGGCATTGAGAGTGAATTTGCTTCATGGTCACAGAATGAGCAAAGTTATTTTCTTACATAGAGGGACCAGAGTAGCAAAGGTTTTTGGGTATTTCTTTTAGTTTTAACAATAATTCTCTATTTTTTTGAGTGGACACCGGCAGTGCTGTGGCTGTGCCACCAGATGGCAGTATAGACACCAGTCTGCTCTCTGTGTTGCAGCTGCTGAAGAAGGAGGAGCTCCTGGGCCGGCGGGAGCGGGAGCTCCAGCAGGAGGACGCCCTGCTGCAGGCGGTGAAGCAACAGTTGGCCCAGGCCCGGGAGCGCCTCCGGCTTCTGGAGGAGGAGCACGAGGAGAGCCGCCTGTACAACAGCGAGCTGGAGACGGAGAGGTAACCACAGACGTTGTCCAGCTCAGGGGTTACCAACCTTTTTCAGACTACAGACCGGCATATTTTAAATATTCACAACCTGGCAGCAGCAATGCTATTTGGTCACATTGAGAAGCCCTAGTACCATTCGTAGTATACATTCACGCATACTTATTAAGCACCCTGGAGAGCGTTTGTTCAAACTTCACAGAAAGGAAATACTCTAATTCTTTGTATTAGGAAATACTGTAATTGCATGTAATATGAACTGCAACTAATAACAAAGGGATGTTCAAAACAAATAGTAGATTTTGCACAAAATATTCAGTTATTGTAGTTTAGGGGAGGAGCATGTTAAGGGGGTGTTGTTTGTTTCCATGTGAAATGTAGGCTGCAAAGCCCTTTGAGACTGCAATGTAATTAAGGCTATATAAATAAAATTGACTTGACAATGAATAAGGCCGAACCAGCAGAGCTATTGGCAGGATTTAACATGTTCGTAGTTGTAACAATCGTGGACGTCACTTGGACACTTACTGTCTCTAAAGCAGCTGAACAAAATGCTTTCTGTCAGTGAAGTAGTCAGTATTTCAAGTGGGTCAAGTAGCTCAAACACACGGGTCAAGAGCCGTTCCTCTCAACAGCCATCGTACTTCTGTTTGTGTTCCCCATCCATTTCCCCACAAAGCTCTGCAAACAGGCATGTGTTGAGCGCATGTGATTTAATGTGATATACAGCTTTTATAGCATCCATCAACACAATGTGAAGATCTTGGGATGATTTTTGACTGGCCAGCATTCCCCTGTGTATTACACAGTGGGTAGACTCACACATCAGAGCGACTTCTTTTAGCCCGGTCGTGAAGCCGGACAGCCCCGCCTGCAGCCCCATCAGACTCAGCCCCAGACAGACCAATCTAGCTTCCCTGTGGTATATTCAATTAAAGCCCTGAATATTTCCGATTACGTTGTTTTGGTTGGTAGGATATCCTCGTGTAAATCCTCTTATAAAATATACTGCACATAGACAAGGAAAATAGCTTTGTTATCCACATCTGTTGACTCGTCAACCTGAATTGCGTACCCAGGAGACTTGCTCAGCCAGTCAAACAACTGTTTCCCCCGATATCTTCAGCCATATCAATTCTCCTGGCGATGGTGTTGTTTGAAAGTGGATCTTCAGATAGTTTTTTTAATGCTGCTTCTCCTAACAACTCGCGACAAATGTCCTTTGTAGCGGGAAGAATGAACTCTTCTGCAATATTATATGGTTTCTTCGCCTTAGCAACACGGTTAGCCACAAGATATGATGCTCGACGCACAGCTACGCGTGTTGATGAACGGCTTTCAACACCTGCTGCTGCACTTGCTCGGTGCACAGGCTACACCTCCACCTACTGTACTGGAGTGGAAGGCCGGTGTTGAACTTAGCCTTGTCATCACTGTACGTCAAATTTTTTTGTAGCTACCCACACCTCAGTGGGTAGTGTTTTGCGGCCCAGAACCAGTCCAGGGCCCGGTCGTTGGGAACCCCTCGTCTAGGTAACCAAGCCCATTCTTGAGAAAAGTTATGGGTGAAGTCACGGAGGTTGCACTGATCTAGCCACATACTGACATACAGACTGAAGCCATTTCTACCACAAGGGGGCGTTTTCAAGAGGGTCACTTGTGTGTGTTTATTTGTGTGTTCGTTCTGTAGAGATGAGCTGCTGGAGAGAACCGCTGCTGCGGAGAGGAAAATCAGACAGCTTCAGTCGGTCATCAAGCAGGTTTCTGAAGACTTCCAGAAGGCGAGTTGCCCTAGTGCTTGTTTGTGTCGATGTATTACGTGATAGTCTAGTGCTAAGGGTTGTAAACTAACACCTCAAAGGTTGTGGGTTTGATACCAGACAAGCCTGGCCTAACTGTATGCATGCTTAAGCAAGATGTCCAATACCTACCTACCTGCTTCTTAACACTGTATCTATACTCACTGTGGGTCTTAACACTGGATAAAATGTGTGTGTGCTGAAAGACCTGATTATAATTACTTTTGACAGACTGTGTGAGCTGCTCTGTTCTGTCCACAGGCTCAAGGTGTGGCAGTGTCTTTGGAGATGTCCCTCCACACCCTACGGAGCGAGCATGATGCCCTGAAGCTCCATCAGCAGAAGGTCACACAACCGTTTTATTTACTTTGATCTTTAAAGGACTTTTTTTCAACCAGCAGGCCCACGTTAACTCTGTCTGGCATCCAGGTTGCTGTGACGACGGAGGACAAGGAGCGCTTGGTGGCAGACCTCCGGACCAAGGTGACATCGCTGGAGAGACGCCTGCATGAGGACCTGAGTGAAGACGAGCACCTGCAGGAGGTCCTTAATGAGGTGAGCAGGAGATCCTTAACGAAATGAGCAGGAGGTCCTTCATTAACGAGGTGAACGCTCTGATCACCTGAAGTTGTTACCTTGGGGGACATGGGGTTAAGTATAAAGGACCCCCTCATATTTGGGTGGAGGCAATCGCTCTTCTGGACAGGTCAAAGTTGTTACCACGGGAACATAGGAAGCTTGCTAAACTCTTTTTCAGACGTCCGTGGGCTTCCTTGTCTGAGCCGCAACACGGGAGTAGTGGCATTTATTTATTTCCCCGGCTAAAAGGAGAAATGTCCATTTATACACTAAGAATTTAGCAGACCTTCTATCAACTTGCAATAAGTACATTAGTCAATAGCAGAGTAGGTCATACAGCAGTTATCTTCAGCCGGCGATTAAACGATGACACGATGGTACCTGTCACAACATGCATACACACCACCCAGTCCTCAAGATACCTGCCACTGGAGCAGGAGAGAGAGAGGAGAAGCTTTACCCCTCTGAGGTGTCATCCTAGTATGGAGCAGGAGAGAGAGAGGAGGAGGAGACACTGTCCCCACTGACCGACCGCTTGTTTGTTCCTGCTGCTGTCCACAGAAGGTGACCCTGGAGCAGCAGATGGAGGAGGTCCGGGCTGAGCTCCTCCAGCTGCGGACCAACCACGCAGACACGGTCAGCTCTCTGGAGGCAGAGGTAAGCACAGCCCCTGTGATGTGACCTGATGAGATAACCGAGCGCACCTTGATTGACAGGTCTTAGTATATTGTGAATACACTGAGGACAATTGCAGGTATTGATGGTGGAGTAAATGATAGTAAGCTAGTATACTTTAATCAAATTCACCTCCTCATGGTCCACGAGCTTATCGTTCTGTGTGGCTTATTTCACTCCCTCTCTCCCCCTCCCTCACCAGGTCTCCAGGTTGGGGGGCAACGTGACAGAGCTCCAGACCCTCCTGCGGCACAAGGACGACTCATCCAAGGCCTACAGGGAGAGGACGGACGCCCAGGTACGCTGAACATGCCGTTTGAAGACCCATAGCGGTGTAATCAGAGGTGTAACATCACTGTGCAGCACCAGACACTGGCCTCCTTCACTGCCTGTCCCTCTGCTTTGCAGTTGGCTGCTCTGGAGCAGGAGGTCCAGGAAGGGAGCGAGCAGCTCAGGAGAACCCATCAAGAGCTCACGGACGAACGGGAGCGAATCAGGACGCAGGTGAAGAACCCTTTCATAGCAAAGCCAAACGTTTTAAGCTGCTTCTAGTGTGTTCTGTGTATCAGCGTGTATGTGTGTCCTGGTGTCCAGTCTTCACAGTGGGGCGTGGAGAAGGCTCTCCTGGAGGAGCAGGTGTCGTCGTCACAACAACAGGCCTGGGAGGAGGCGGCGGCGCTGCAGACGAAGATGGAGGCCTTGCAGATGCAGAGCGAGACACAGCAGGCCGCTCTCAGCAGCAGATTGGTGAGAGCGGCCTCAAGTGTCTCAGGTGTCCCAGGGTGGGCGTGTCTCAAGTGTCTGTGTGTCCCAGGGTGGACGTGTCTCAAGTGTGTGTCTGTGTGTCCCAGGTTGGGCTGCAGGAGGCCGTGGAGGAGGCAGACAAGATGGTGGCACGGGGGACAGAGGAGCTGCAGCAGGCCAAGGTCAGGTCAAGGTCTCCTCTGGACACCTTAACAACACACCCTACTCATTGTGGTTGTCATGGCAATGGCCAGAAAGCTGTGCTGGCCCTCACGTGCATTCAGCCACAAACATCACTGTATAAATACAGCGTGCAACATGTGTGTGTCTGCATGTGTGTCTGCATGTGTGTGTGTGTGTGCGTGTGTGTGTGCGTGCGTGTGTGCCTGTAACAGGCTGAGCTGGTGAGTCGTCAGACGGTCAGTGTGGAGATCGCAATGGCCCTGGAGGACACCAGACGGCAGAAGGAGGAGCTCCAGGCCCAGGTGTGTCTTCACACAGATGCACCTGCAGGTGCTTTTAGCTAGCTGCTATTACCTAGCTGTTATTAGCCGTCTGTTATTAGCCAACTGTTACTAGCCGTCTGTTATTAGCCAACTGTTATTAGCCGTCTGTTATTAGCCGTCTGTTATTAGCCGTCTGTTATTAGCGGTCTGTTATTAGCCGTCTGTTATTAGCCATCTGTTATTAGCCGTCTGTTATTAGCCGTCTGTTATTAGCCGTCTGTTATTAGCGGTCTGTTATTAGCCGTCTGTTAT
>JAODLL010082985.1:0-11452 GCA_026546735.1 Forbesichthys agassizii
AAAAATAAAATAAAATAAAATAAAAAAAATAAATAAATAAAAAAATATATATATATATATATATATATATATATATATAAAGTTATATATCTGAGTGGTCCAGATTACCGGCAAGTACCCTAAAATGTTTCTGAAAAATGCCATACCTGCTGGCAAGGTCAGCCCTTGAGCTCTGATACATCTAAGGACAATTAAGTGCTTTTACTTTGCTTAAAATCAAGACTAGGACATTAACTGCGTTTGCTATTATGATACCCGTGATAAATACGAACATAGCTCAAGCTAATATCGCACAGTATTTATTAAATATAACTTGTTTTATTTTTGTTTTCTAAATGGCGACAGCGACACGCAGTGTCAAAATGTAATATTGCGTAATGTTTCCAATTCAATCAAACGAATACAAAACTTTGAATAACTTTTGTTTTTGAATTAATCATAATTTTATTTTAATTAAAAATATAAACAATTTACATACAAAAACTGTGATAATAATAATGGCCCATTGTTCCATATATCATAATTGTGGAAATAAAGAGGCTGTGATAGGCTACTGAGCGATTACAGTGACTAGCTGCATATATTGTAGGCAAAACGTATTTAGGCCTGGTTATATTTGTCCGCGAAATTTGCCACATTATACACCTTCAATGGATTTGAGCATTTATTTTGTGCGACTATACTGCAGACTGCAGACTGGAACTGCCGTTCGGCTAGTCTCGTCTGTAATCGTCTCCAGATCGGCAGTTCGAACGAGCCTAATTAATGTCAGCTGGACCCCACGTGTCATTTGTTGGGTAATTTGGTAGTCCTGTGGTTTTCACTGCCATGGTGAAATGAGTTAGGCCATGCCTCAAGCAGGTGTTCCCTACCCCGGAATACGTTTATCTGCTGCAAAAAGTCTATGTTTTTGATCACAAAGGTGGAAGATTCTGTGAAAGATTTACTGATGGCATTTAAATATGTCTGGAGAACTTTATACATACTGGTGGTTGTCACTGTTTTAAGTATGCTTTATATGGTAGTATGGGAACATGCTGGCTTTGCGAGATTTCGGTAAGTTGTAGCCTACCAATAATAATACTTGGTTTAGAGAAATGTTTCATTGGTCTAATATGGGCTTACTGTGATGGTGGAAGGTAAATAACTTATATTTTTTAGGATGTGTTCGTTTTATTCGTTGTTCTTTGTAAAGTGCCCTAACCGTAGGTACTCTATTGAAAACTGCATATGACCTCGACCCAAAAGGAACAGAGTTGCTTTCTGACAATACTTCGAGCTCATCCTCCCAGACTCTACTGGCCACAACACTTGCACAAGACTCTGTTGAGACGCCCATGCCTCTACTCTTCAGAAAGGATTTTAAAGCAATGCCTCAGTGGGATTTTGAAGATGTGTATGCCCTGGATGCCCAACCAGGACAGACTGTAAGCACAGAAAGATTAGTATCTATCTATCTAGTTTTACATTAACAATGAATGCACAGTAGTTTCTTTTGTGTGTTTTACACTTGTTTTTCTTAAATGTATTTGTTCATCACTTTTCCTACACTAACATGTTTTAAAATAATTTGGTATGTGGTGAGGAAGTTGCTGAATCTTATAAAAATCTAATTTATTTGTTTTTCTCAGACATGTCAAGCTTCTCTGCGGACATCTGTCAGCCTAAATTTCAATCAAAAGTTCATCCCTAACATACGTTTATTTATGAACAACGAAAGTATTGACCTTAAGGAGTGGAACCGGCTAGCCCATTTTAATAACCCGTTTGGTTTCATGGAGTACAACTACAATGGTAAGTGTGTGTGTACCCTTTACATATGTGTGACAGATAAACAATGATCGAACTGAACTTTAGACCGGTGTGTTTTTATGATGAAATATAATACATTTTCTTTTTATTTATTTACTTTTATTTAATTTGCGTAAACAAATAAAATACAAACAGACTGACGAGAGCGGGGTTCGAAATTGTGGGTGTGACTAGATCACATGCATTAACTGGGTGGTCCATTGACCTGAACCCCCCACCCCCACCCTTTTACATTTGCAGAGATAATGCCAGTCCTGCATCTGATCCCGAAGCACTCAGAGCCGTTCCACCTCCGCAGCGCGGGGGACGGCTGCGTGCGGTGTGCTGTGGTGGGCACCGGGGGCATCCTCAACGGCTCCGGCATGGGGCGGGAGATAGACGCACACGACCACGTGTTCCGGTGAGAGGACCGTCTGTGTCGTCACTGTTGTGAGACCGTAGCCTATAGTAACATCGTCACCTGTGTTGGGCAAGTTACTCAGAAATTGTAATTAGTAAGTTACTCTCATTACTCCTTCAAAAAATATTACTTAACTTATTACTGGGTGTTAACAGTGTAAATAAATAATAGACAGGTGTTGATGTGAGGCTGGTGTGTCGGTGGCTTGGGTGGGCGGCTGAAGGCTAGTGGTTCCCCTCTCCCGTTCATAAAGGTTACCAGGAGGGGGTCATGCCGTTGCCCGGTACATGCTCCAGAGTCAGACGATAGCCTGGCTGTATTGTGTTCAGTAAGGACCAGTTCCCAGAGGCCTACGTCCCCACTGTGTACATTCTACTACAGAATGTAGCGTAATATAATATGAAGGGTAGAAACAGAATCGTGTTTTGGGCCATACGAACCAATGCCAGTTCATTGCAAAAAGCTAGGCTATAGCATTAGACTAGATCACAGCAGGCTCGCTTATCGTGTTATAATGTGCAATTGTCTTTAAGTCTATTGTGTATGTATTGATTACCTTTTGCAGCGAACCTTTAGTGGCCATTTGAGGAACTGATGATTTTGCTAATTGTCTGTTAAAATCGGGTGCAGTGACTTTCACATTTATCCTTGTCCACCATTTTGTGCATTCTTTACGCAACGGCGACTATTGTCTAGCGAGAAAACGTAAAAACATAAATTTCTGAGTTAAGTTTGTAAGAAGGAACCAGAATAACTGACTTATTTCAACGTCTTTCTGTTTTAAATAGAAAGCCTACTTGAGTGCATTTAACTCTTCCTGGCAGAATGAACGGTGCTCTCACAGACGGCTACGAGGACGACGTTGGAAACAAGACAACGGTGTACGTCCATACGGCACACTCCATCAAAACATCACTGTATATTTTCAAGAAATATGGCTTTAAAGAAGTCCCTCACAATGAGGTACATATATGCCAATGAGACTTTTCAAATTGCATGTTTTATTAAGGGACTAGCCCTTAAATGGCAGAGCTGCAGCCTCTGATTAGGCTAAGCCCGGCCTTGTCCATTTCTGTATAAACATATTGAATGTATACAGAAATATAAAAAGACACAATGAAGATGTTTGCTTTCTTTTGCAGGGTATACAATATGTGATGATTCCTGAGGGTCTGAGGGATTTCCAGTGGATGCGTGGTCTTCTCACAAGACAAAAAGTCACCGATGGCCCATACAAGAACTTGCAGTGAACAACCCTCTACATTTATGCTTCTGACACTCAAGACTCCTATAGCCCAGCACCTCCGTATCTCACTGAACTAATCTCTGCACACACTTCCGCACGCTTAGATTCTCCTCCCTTAATCTCACTGTTAACTGCATGCTTGATCACCATGGGGTTTAGGGCTTTCAGCTGTGTTGCCCCTGGAACTCTCCCAAAAGACACTCTGACTCGTCCTATCATTAATGCAGTCTAAAAACACACCTCTTCAAACTGGCATATTCTCTTATCCTGCCTTTTTATTTCTTTGCTTTGCCTGATTGCTTTATACCTTTTTGATGTCTGATGTATTTTAGCAATTATTTTAGAGTGCTTTAAAAAGCCAATATAAAAGTAGTAGCCTCTTCTGCATTGGGTAACATGCAGTTTATAAACTATAGCATTGTTCTATGCTATTATGGGTAGTCCCTTCGTTATACAGCCCATCTAGCAGATACAACCATATGGTCTTCCCCTTTCAGACCTTGGACGTACTACGCTGGGACGTTTAATAAGAGTCAGTTTCACGTGCTTCACCCAGATTTCCTGCGATATGTTCGCAACAGGTTGGCCGATTAAAACATCTGTGTGACGTTCTTTCTTTTCATTGTTGTGCTTTTTTTTTTTTTTCCTCACCTAATGTACCCCCTTCCCTTCCCCCACCCACCCAAATGCCAACAGGTTCTTGAAGTCTGTGAGCCTCTCACGTTCTTGGTGGGCCATAGTTAGACCCACCAATGGAGCATTCACGCTCTTTTTAGCGCTGCAGACGTGTGATGTGGTACGTCTTTCTCCTGCTAACCGACAATACAGCAAAGTTACAAAGGAAACATTTTTATTTAGTAGATTCTCCACTCTAAAATGATGTGATTAATGACATCTTTGTTCTTTCAGGTGGATGCGTATGGATTCATAACGGATGACTACAATAATTTCCCTACCTACTACTTTCAACGGCATTCTAAATCACAGTTCATTTTCTATGGCAACCATGACTACAAGCTAGAACTGAAAACTTGGAAGCAACTGAACAATGAAACAGTAATCAATCTTTACCAAAGGTTGGAGAACAAGAAAACACTGAATATTAAACGTTGAGATTCCAAAAAGTCAGACCTATACTAAGATATAATATTTTGGTTTTATGCTTAAAACAGTTTAATATTAGCCCGTTTTCAGACATTTGTTTCTTTGAAAGGTGTTTACAAAACCCAAAGCAATGAATTCATGTGACTATGAAAGCCCCTGTGTTGACATTTTGGTGAATTGTGACCTTCCTGGCTTGCAATATGGTCACTTCCACATAAAGGCAAAATTACTTCCAAAGTGTATTGCATTCTAGATTACTAGTTACTGTAATTTGAGCATATAGTAACATTACAATATTATTGTCTCTGAATTGTGATTCGTTACTTTAACTAAAATAATCGGAGGTATAGTCCCATTAGCATGCTAAAATTTAGTTTATAGGCCTTATATCACATGCAGGGGTTAGGTACTGTTAACATTTGAACCGTTGCGGTGCCTTGAATTCTATACCAGTATGGTATATTTTTTTTCGGTACCGCTATTTAAATAAACATTTTATTGAGGGGGGGAAGGGGAGAGTCTCTGAGACGCTGAATTGCTAACTGCCTGACATACAAAGTATTTTAGGAGTTCTATATCTTATAGAAGCAGGGCTCAACAACTTCTGTTTTCTTGATCAGTAAATCAAAACATGCGAATTAATCTGTTATTGTCTACGATAATAGCAAATGTGTGTATTTGACACATGCTGCTTGTAAAAATAATCGTGGCCATATAAATGTTTGCAGTTTTATAATAATTCATGACGATTTATATAGGCAATGTGCTACTACGATGTCTGTGTGTTTGGTTTGTAGACGTGTAATATTGTTTATATTTCAAACAAATTTACTAGGGTTAGATATGTGACCCTCTAACCAAGGCTGCCGTCCGCGGGAGCGCGCAAAATCACCGTCGGAAAATCCTCATAGGTTTTAAGCTTGGTGTTGCGAAATCGTGCACATGCGTACTGGGAGTAGAATTTCAAACTGGTGAAAAAATGCCTATTCAGCCTTATTTTGAGGCAAAATCAAACGATTTAAGATGCAATTTTTCAATGACAGAGTGGTTACGGCTCTCTCCCTATTAATGCTATTGAGAACTTTCTAAATAAAAGTGCAGAAGTTAAACGATCGTTGCCGAGTGGCGAGACTTTGCTACTAGTCACTATTACAATCACAAATTGAGCTGCACAAGACAGGAGGTGGGAGGTATATGACATGCTATTATAACTGCACCGGGTTGTTGTCCTGATTTCTTTTAATATCCTACTGTAGGCCTACCCTGTTACATTAAGTGGGTGGTAATGTTCTATGGGTATACGGGGTTAAATATTGCAGCTGTAAACGATGGTTGAGCCTTCTTATTTTATTCTGTCTGCAGTGGAGACTGCGTGCATCAGGTACATGGGACGTATTTATAGGCTTTTCTCAGACAAGTCACGAAGTGCTTCACATTTATATATATAAAACAATATAAATACGGACAGTGATAAAACATCTTCTCAAGGACACGTGCTGCCGTGAGGTGCTGGAATCAAACAAGGAACCAGGAAATTAAATGTTTAACTCCAGGACCCCCGACCCCATGCTGTTGTGCCCCTCCCCCACTATTCAATATTGGTGGTGGGGAGATGAACCCAACCTAAAGCTCCCAGAAATATCTACTTAGTTTTTTTTCTTTATGTATTCCATGGAAGACAGACTATGTCAATGATTAGTGGAAAACACACACACCTCTCTAGCTCGGGGGACATAGTCTCAGCTCGGCAGGACTTTAACTTGACGTGATCATCACAAGTCACGGAAGATTCTGTTATCGACTTTTTGCAATTGTTTTGGAAGGCAGGTGATTATTGTTCACGTTTACTCCTCACTGTAGTGCACATTGTGAGATGTTATACATGTTCTATATTGCGATTCTACTGTAGACAAAGGCACAGAGCGCTATGAAGAGGCTATATACCACACTGCTGTGTGTGATGCTGTGTACAGAATGCGTTGCAGCCCAGACAGGTAAGGAGATCACTGGCTCAATATGTCACAGATGTGGATACGTTTGGATATTAACACTGCAGTGTTACGTTCTTATTACGGGAATAGTATTTCTCACAATAATATGTGTGGCTGTGGTTAAATAAGGCCTATCTCACAAGAAACGTAAGAGGCAATAAATAAATAAAAAGTGCAATGTGTATACATCTTAATCTTCATATTTTATATTCTAACGGCCAGTTCCAGTGGGTCAACAGCTCCCCCAGTGGTTGAGAGGAATCATTGCAGTTGCAGCTTTCCTCTTCCTCGTGTTTCTGGTGTTTCTGATGAACAAGGCCTTTTGTGGACAGAAAAGGTCACACGCACACACACACACACATCATGGATTACAAATGTCTAAACATGTATCCACACACACTTTAAATATACATATTATTGATCATAGTATTGCATTCTGTACACATCCTTTTAGTAGGCATATAGGTTAGAGTTTGAAGACTTGTACCAGCCTAGTCTGTTATTACTAGTAACTCATTAAATGTATTGTACGCTAATACACTTTGTCCAATAATACCTCTGCACAGTTTGCTAGATTATCACGTTCTCTGTGCACGCTAAAATAGAAGAACACAGTACTTCCACGCAGCCCTGGAGCCGTAAATATAGGAACATAAATTAAGTGGTACAGATCGCACGCAACGACAATAACATCCCAACCATCGGGATGCATTTACAATGCAGGCAGGGGGCTGAGCATCTGAGGAAGCACTCTATGCCATTGAAGGGTGTTTTGTTTGGAGTTCAAATGTAGAATGACTTATTTTGTCCATCCTGTGTGTAGTGGAGAGACGGCAGGAGACTACACATCAACTAATGGAAACCACTATGACAACAGCATGGATGCTGTTAGGTAATACAGGTAGTATTAATATTAATAATGATGATAATCATTATTAACATCATTATGTCTCTGTCCAAAAGGAGCAGCGATCATGAGAACGCCTACGAGAACATAGAAGCTCAGCAGACCGATGACAAGGTCACTGTCATGTGACCACCCCTCTCCGTCCAACAGAGACTGAAACCAAAATGAGTTTGTCCCTGCCCAACTGTCCATGTTTTTTTGTTTTATTTCTTTACATTTGCTTTAAGTTTGAGTGTTATTGAACACACGCAATCGTCATGAGAGTTTACCAAACTTGAACGCACCTCTGGTGTTTCAAAGCTAATCATTGCCCAGCCCCAATATCCCTTTTTTCTTATTCCCTAAAAACCACCTGTGTGTGGTTTTAAATGACAATATAAGGATATTGAATGGAGTAGGACGTCGAACAGCAAGAGGACCTTCAATTGTTTGATCTTTAGAAAGAGAACTAATGTCTGTAGTGGTTTCATTTAATGTTTCCAACTGATGCCATCCTGATCTGGCAAGTGTCACAGTTGGACTTTACTATCAGTCTGGGCAGGCTTCAAGTCCAGGCAGCTGCGTAGCATTTCACATGAGCAACTTTGCAAACAGCTTCCTTTACTTACATGGCATGTTTGTCCTGAAGGTAATAAACATAGTTGGAACATCACATTTGTTTCCCTACAATGAATAATATCTCCTTCCAATCCGATCTATGACATAAATGTAATTAGATGTTGCTGGAATCCAAACCACTACTTTGGAATAACAGGAGGAAATGTTATGATTCCAGATTGTCCTAAAGCATTAAGAAAATCTTAAACTGTACGCTGTCAAGTTTGAGTTTGTAATAGTGGCAAGGCAGTACTATGTAGTACGCTAGGGAAGTTCTAGTTAAATCAGCGTCGTACCGTTAGCTACGGGCGTGGCCAACGAAAAAACAATGGCGGGCCCTACAGAAGTTACACTAGATGATGCAATATAGCATCACTTTTATTAGAATTTATTAGAGCAAAGGCATTTATCACTGGAAAATATGTTTTCATTCTTCTACTGACATTTCTACTACAACTTTCTACTTTGCTGGGTCACAGGTTTGTCCAGTCACATGCCAATTAAAACCATTTAATTAGGCGGCTCCCCATATGGATGTGTCTAACAGACATCAGGTTAGGAGCGTGCATCTTATGAGGGTGTTTGAGTAGGATTTGTGGAGTCTTTGCAAGACTAATTTTGTATTTTTTGTCAAAACAAAATAGTGAAATATTGCATTTTTACTTCTCCCTGGAAACTAGGAGTTGATACCTACAGTACATGGTTGATATTAACCACTATAGAAACCTAATTAATGTAGGTGTTTGCAGCTGAAAGTGTATCCTGCTGATTCATCTTAATATTCCGTGTGTCTCATGATCTGACTGAGTTCTGTGTATTAGAAAGCAATGATTGACTCGCGAGTAACAGAATAACCTCTCTCCTGCTCTCTTGCTAATGTCGTTTGATTTTACACAACCGCCATTCAGAATGAACAAACAATGAATTATAGAAGAGTCCAATATTCAAACGGTGTTAGGCTGAAAACACTTCGCATGCATCCTGGTGAATCCCTATGGAACAATTTGTGCTTTTTCTGCACAGATGTATGATGGAAGTGTCTAAAGGAAAACATTCAATACAGGGACCGTGGCACAATTCAAAATGCATTAAACTATTGCAGTAAGGGTTATGTATTTCAAAATGTCTCTGCATAGGCCTGACTCAATACTCTTGTCGTCTTTTCTTTTGCATAAGTAAATATTCAAGTGACATATTCATGTCAGAGGTCAATTAATGCATTTTAATTCATGTGTTAACCCCTGGACTTCAATAGATAATATGCTCATGTTCATATTCACAACATCTGTGTTTTGGGATGATCTAGGCTTAAATAGCTGACTTAAAGCAATAATAGTCTACTTCACATTTTAGACATTACCTGTTCTACTTCCGCTGGGCATATCCCACTGCATCAGTTCATTATTTTTGGGTGTGTGTGACTTGAGGCTATCCCTGATAGTGGCACAAGATGACAGACATTTCACAGTTTAATAGCAATCACATCCCAGACAAGACCATTGCTGGATAACACCCAGGTGTTCAGTAACAGTCAGTAGGTACACATACCATCTTTCTACAGTAGCTCTCATTTAAACCATATATGGTGAGTATAACTGCATGTATCACAGTAGTAGGGCTACCTACATACAACTATAGACTGGCCAATAGTAACATAGTTGACAATAGTTCTCATAATATGAATATGTCCATAATCAGTCAAATTGAACCAAAATTGTAATTTTAAGGCAAAGAGACCCTCGATTGAAGACAAAAAGAAATTGACAGTTGTCATGGAATCCAGCTGTGTCCTCCTGCATCTATCCGTTTATTCTTTATAAAAGGGACTTTTAGCGGCTCGCGTGGGACAAACTGAACAAGAGAGAAGTGCATTCATCGTTTTCTACGACATCGCATCTTACAGCATAACTAATACCCCAACGAGTATAACAGCTAGTTTCATAACTAGTCCCTTTAATAGAGGGAGACAGCATAACCTGACATTAAGATGTTGTAGACATGGTGCAGATTGATGTTAAGCAAAAATTAAACATAGTGGTTGTCATAATAACAACAACACAACATGAACTGTTTTCACTGTGATACAAAAATAAATTAAATCTCTACCTAGGCTAAATATTAAGGTCATTTTTTTTCTTTGACATACACAAGCTACACAAAGTATTTGCACTGGTATGTATTGATATGCAAAAACATGGTTGTTTTCTGATACAACATACGGCACTCTAAAACCTCTTCAGATTAATTATACTGCAAGTGAACGGAAGGGAGAGAGATTACAGCTGCTGTAACAGCATTCCTCAAGCAGGCCAGATGCTAAGCTAGCATTCTCTGTGTTGTCCAACACAATTGACATCCCTTCCATCCATTTTCATGTTTGTGTCCTAATTGCTGCCACCAAAGCATCTAACTCCAACACACACACACACACACACACAGACGAAGTTGGTTTTGTTTTTCTGTGCCGTTTGGAAGGGTCACATTGGCACAGTAGCTGCGGTTCAAGGCTTTTCACCATTGCATGCAGTGCCGTCGGTTACACAGCGTGTCAGAGCTCAGCGAGACTTGTCCCTTCAACAAATAGTCCCCCTCCTGCGCCTTCAGCCTCCGTGCGCTAGCACGCCTTCCCCGGTGATGTCCAGGGTGCGCTTCATCCGTTGCTCCCACGCTCTGGGCAAAGTCAGACTCAGGACAGCACCAGCAAGGTCACGGCGCCCGTCTGCCTCTTCAGGACGTCCACCGCCTGCTGGTGCGTCACGCCATGGAGGCTCTCTCCGTTCACACACACGATCTGGTCGCCGCGCTTCAGCCTGCCGTCCGCCGCCGCCGCACCCTGCGCCACACAGTCTTGCATCAGTTCCCACAGCAACACACAGCCTCACATCAGTTGACGTAGCAACACGCACTAACACACATCGGTTCCCATAGAAACAGTGTGCTGTTAGTGCCCACAGCAACATAGCCTTGCGTCAGTTCCCATAGCAACACACCGCCCCGGGCTAAGATAGTTAGCTAAGGTAGGGTAACTAGAGTACCTTGCTAGCTACCTTGTTCAGGGTTGCCAAGTCTCAAGCATAAGGTCACACATGGACAAGGCTACCATGCTATCTACATTGCTAGATGGCTACCCTACTAGGTAGCTACCTTGCTAGCTGGCTACCCTACTAGGTAGCTACCTTGCTAGCTGGCTACCCTACTAGGTAGCTACCTTGCTAGCTGGCTACCTTACTAGATAGCTACCTTGCTAGCTGGCTACCCTACTAGGTAGCTACCTTGCTAGCTGGCTACCCTACTAGATAGCTACCTTGACAGCTGGCTACCCTACTAGATAGCTACCTTGACAGCTGGCTACCCTACTAGGTAGCTACCTTGACAGCTGGCTACCCTACTAGATA
>JAODLL010082986.1:2500-17673 GCA_026546735.1 Forbesichthys agassizii
TGCTGATGACAATCTCTCCTTCCTTAACACCCCCCGCACTCATCTCTTCCTGAGTTCTTCCACTCTTTCTCCCTAACTGTCGATGTAAAGGTTGCTCACTGCGCTTGACCATAGTGCCATTTGTAGTGTGTTTACATTTCCATCTTTAATTTAAGATCAAACAAAGCAATCGAGAGAGGTAGAGATAGAGAGCGAGAGAAAAAGGGAGCGAGAGATAGAGACAGCAAGACAGCGAGAGAGAGAGAGACAGGGATAGCGTGTCACAGAGTTAATTACAGCATTAGCGTTGGCCTCTGCTGCCTTCTTTTCACGTGCTAGCTGGCCAGCTTTAGCCGACACATCCACTCATTCGCACTGTAATTACTGCTTTGTCGAAGGAGAAAGCATGAAAAGCCACTATACCAAAGCTTCATGACACCCTGACTGTACTGTGGAGTGCTCAGGAGCAGGGGTCAGGCCCTTCGCGCCTGGTTTAGCTGAACTGAACCTAAGCTCTTTAGCAGGTTGATGCTGCATTGGTGGGTTTGCTTGCTGAAAATCTTCATCTGATATGGTTAATAAGAGAGGCTTTCATTTTTTTCTTTACTTTTTAAATTAAATTAATAGTTGTAGTGCGCTTGATTTATCCACAAGTTATTTCATTGTGTCTGTCAGCAGAGGAGTCACATGAGTTATAGTAGTATTGTGTGCAAGACAGCAACCCGCCTTATCTGGTAAATACGATGTGATTGGACTGTATAATATATATATACTGTACAGAAAATTACCCTGCCTTTAAGAGCCTGGCTTTTTTTTCTTCTCAGACCTTGGGATTTTGCAAACCTACAGTTTCAGAATGCTGCCAGGAATCATGTGACTTGCAAACTCGCAACTGTGGGGGCAAATCTCTGAAAAGTGGGTGATGTAAAGATGTGCACAATGTAAAGATGTTTCACTTTCGAACTGCAAGTTTCAACTTTTCAAAACTTTTTTGCAAACATACAGCATGCGCCCAGATTTTAGATAACTGTTTACAGAGTTTGAGACCCTGAAAACAAACAAATATGCTGGGAGAGCAGTGCCACGTTTGAAATATATGACATGAAATATGAAATAATTTGCTGTAACTGTAAAATGAGCACTGCAATTGTGCTGAAGGGAAAAAAAAAAAAACATTTTCAGAGATTATCATTTTTTATTCAGGTTTGCAAAAAAATATTGATTAGATTTCAAGGTTTCAAACTCTGAGTTACGACCTTTAGACATGCATATTTTTAATCATGGCAGGAAATTCATCCCATACCAAAACGTCACGTGCACACACAGACATGCTTGTGTGTGTGTGCACGCCTTTTGCATACACAGCTCTGTTCTCTGTACTGTTGTCATCGGCTACTTTGGTCTGCCTTCCCAGGTCACCTTTTTCTGATTTGTTCATCGTAATGGCTTCACAGGACATTAATTCATAAACTACACACAAACACAGACACTCACACACACACGGAAACAATAATGACAGTGGTTTTAAGCATTATGCTGCACTATAAAATACTAGTGGAGCGCAAACCCAGCCAACTTTGCAAAGGGGCGGGACTACTGCTATTAAGCACGTTTAGCATGTGCAACACTGTGTGAAGGACTGTCTGTGACTCGCTGCTGTTACCATCAATCATGCTGCCAGGGGTGTGGCCCCACCTTGTTTACTGTAGGCAACATGCAGAACATAAGAATGCATTACAGCTGATATGTGCATTACATGCAGGATCTAAAACCTTCGCACGAATACACTACACTGGGTCTTGTAGTCATTCATTCACGTATCGCTTTGTTTGCCCTCAATCTGTCCTGCCTTTCATATGCTATTCTCTCCCCATATCCATTTTATATGTAATTAAACTCCACTCCAATATAATGTTGTTTTTCTCTCAATCCGCCTCTGTTCACTTGTTGCTGCTCTATTCATGTTCTTCTCTCTCTGTCACTCTCGTATGCTGTCAATAATGGATGGGATGCAGCTTGAGGCTGAGGTGTTGAAGAATACATGGAAGGGGATCTTGGGACATTCAACTCACATTGCACCACATCAGTGGGTGCCCACACACTCAGACATACCTCTGCTGGCCTGGCACAATGTCCTGCGCCATTCAAAGTCCTAAAAATGCCCCAAGCGTACCTCCGTCACCTCAACCTCCACCATTCCAGCATCCGCAAACACATGTTCAGACCACAGTGCGGGGGACTGAGGAACAGTGTTGGGAAAGCTGTTGAACGAGAGGTCAAATGTAAATGCTAGCAGTAACGTTTTCAATCCGTTGCATTTGAAAAAGTAACTACACGAAATTGCATGTTTTACCATATGTACATGGCTCCCCTTTCTATAGTCTCTATGGCCGCTGCTAGAATCAGTTTGTGCTCATGTGAATGTATGTATAGGAAAACACATCGCAGTGTACAGTATGTGCTGCTAAGCATGAGCAATGTGTCCCACGTGTGCTGAACCTGCCCAGCCCAGTACATACACACTGTGGACTACTTATCAGAAGATTACCCCTGTTCTTGATGCTGTTGTGGTTCCTTGGTGAAGGGAATTGTGGCTCTCAGAGAGAAAAGTGATGATGAGAATTATTAGGTTTTCGTTTTAGTAGTAGTAGCAGCAGCAGACTTAACACCCTCTTGCATGTGTGTGAGTGTGTGTGTGTGTGTGGTGAGCATGGTGGCAACGTATGGCAGCATGCTGTGTGAGGACATTGAAAGATGGTGGCCATTAGCGGGAGCAGGGTTTTTGGCATCCACTCCAGGGGCAATGGTGCATACCCAACAGACGCATCACGCCCTGGGACATTTTCCTGAGCACCACCAGCCGCCCTGCCATTAGGGTGTATCTGACATCTGTAATTGTGTTTTGGTAAGGTTTGTGTGTGCCTGTGTGTAACGTGTGTGTGTGTGTGTGTGTGATGTGTGAAGCTGAGCTAACTACTTTCCTACTGTCATTCTCCATAGTCCTCGGGCAGCTTTTAAATACTCTGTCATTCCGCAGACACACTCACAGTGGTTGTGAGGGAGGTGGCGGGGGAGTTTAAGGTGTAGTGGTTGTGGGGGCAGTGGGTGGCGGTCGCCGAGGTGTGTAAGTAGCTTCCATTATGTTGGAATTAGAAAAGCTCCATGGTCTTCATTCATTGGGAGCACTGGCCAGCACGACAGCATTATTGTCTCTGTCTTCTTAAGCCCAGGATACACTGCAAGTGACTAGCAGCGATGTAGCGACAATCGAGAGTCAATGAGATTCAGCGACTTGAAGCGACGACTCAAAGTGGGCGGGTACCGAGTTAAACAAATCTCAACTCCAGATTGAGGCAACTACCAACTGACAAATTAGTTGAAACATTTTTGGTGGGACAAAAACAAAAGGGATACAAAGTGATTGCTTGCAGTGTGTCCGGGGCTTTGGATATTTATCTGAATCTAAATGACATGCACACATGATCGTTAGAACATACAAAGGAACATATTTAAGTATTAACTGACTCTATATACTGTATACAAATGATGGCTTGGTCAGTATGTCTTTAGATACGTTTTCCAACTTGACTACAGAACACAGTAGCCATCAAATCAAACATATGTAGCAATTAAATACAGATTTTTGTATCACTGCTGTGAATGTACAGGAAAAACAATCAATAACCATCCTTTATATACAAACATTTATCTTCATTAATTTATTAAGAATAAAATAATAGTTGTTAGAGTTTTTACACATCTGAATCAACCTTTGATCAGTTGCAGTCTATATCCCATTACAAGCTGCTCTCCATTCATCATGTTCTATATTTGTGTGTGTATGTGCACATGCTTTACGTTTACCCACGAACCTCCCCATCAATTCCCAGGCATTGATCAAGCTCAGGGCTTTTCAGCCTGATCAATACAGTATTCACCCTCGTGGTTTAATGCTGAGTGAAGCTGTGATGAGAGGGTGTCCAGTCAGGCAGGAAGAATTCATGAGACATGGATTGTTTGTCTATTATAGATGTGTGTGTGTGTGTGTGTGTGTGTGTGTCTGTGTGTAAGCATGTGATTTACACACATTTTGATGTGTAAGCGTGTGCTTGCTATGTGCACTGTGTTCCACAGAGGGAGTGTCACAGACCCACGTGATATTGAGGAGAGTAAGACAGGCGTGAAATGATTTGTTCCACTTCATCTCCAGCCAATGTTTTTTTTTTTAGGAAATTTTGTGCCTGGCGAACAAGGGAAGGTGTAGAAGCAGAATGGTTTATTTCTGATGGATTCTAAGTAGAGGAGGTATTTCCTGCTGTGGAAATGGAGAGATAATCCAGACTAAAGCCTTAAAACATACACATACACACGCACACACGCACACACAAACAAGACAACATGGAGGATAACAGTTACACATAACGGGGAACAATTATAATTGCCTATAGCGACACAGTGAAGGTAAATAAAATTAGCTTCAGGCTTGAGAGCCGTCTCTGGTTCCCACTTCCTGTCTCGACCTCCTCCCTCATATTCTACCCGCTCCCCCCATCCCCTCTCTCCAAAACATGTCAGCCAGTAATTGCTAACATGGCTTGGGGAATCATGGCCCACGATACAATGACTGCTGCAGTCAACTGTTATTGTCCAGTGCGTGTTTCAGGAAAATATCACATGCGCACCCACACATACACAATAATCACACATATATAGTTAGGTTTAAGTTATTTACTTCTAATCTTGAGGGAAATCATTCCTTCATGCTTTTGCATTTCTGTCCCAGTGACCTGCTAAATTATTCAGCAAGGTCTTTTCTGACGAATGCAAAACCTTTTTACAACCATTAGGTGCTAACCCTGTGGTTTTATAGTTCCCAGTACCCTGCTGCTTGAGCAGATTGGTGTGTGTGATAATGCTAGCCATTTGAAAATGATTCCACTGTAAACAAATATAACTTGTGTGCACTTATAGCTGCACACCGTTACTTGCAGGTAACAACGTATGGTACAATTTGACTTTCAGATTGTAATCTTGGATAATATGTGTTATTACTACAGTAAGTATTATAATAACAGGACAGTGGTATTTACCCTGTACTGTTGAGACCAAAGACTATGTAATTTTTAATTTCAACCAATCCTTGTTCTCCCTGATTTCACTGATTAGATTCTCTCTTCTGGTTGAGGGCGGTGCTAATCAGAGAAATGAGTGGGACTATTGATTGGTTGATTTGAAGGACAGGCTTGTTCTGGAACCATCCTCAGAGCAAGCTCTTTAAAAACAAAGAGACAAAAGGGACGGTAGAAGACTGGTGTGGAAGAGCGATAGCTCATCCCTAAAAGCCCCCCCTTCCCCTCCCCGCTGTCCTCCCAGCCTGGGCACTGATTGACCGTGACTGCCCAGGCAGACGGATTCCATTATGTGCACCTATTGCACTTTATGCGTATTCACTTTCGAAGCTTACTTCATAGGGGACACCTGACCTGAACTTACTTGTGCTACAGAAGCACACGCACTGAAGCATGCGCACCGCACAGCGCACGGCCACACACACACACAGGCACACACACTCGTACCATAAATGCGCTTTCACGATATTCGTCTGCTTATCTCTAAACCTTGGTTGTCATCCTTGCGTCTTCGTTGGCCTGTGTTCCCCCCCCACGTAAGCACCTCTTGGGCGTCTCTCTTGTGCACCTGTCAGCCCGTCTACCCCCTTCTTCAGTTGTTCTCATGTAACCTCTATTCCCATGCTTTCTGCAACGCTGCCACTTAAATTGCTAGCTGCTGGTTCCACCAGAGGGCTTCATTGAGTGGCTCTTTGATCGGCCCAACAGTTAAACCTACACTGGCTGCCTCTGTACACACGCAAGCTCACGTGCTCGTGCACGTGCCCGCGCACGCGCACACACAAGCTTATTCGAAAAGGCATTTCTTTTGTACGTTGATACAAGGGTCGTCCACTTGTCTTCAAACAGGCGTGCAGGAAACAAACAAGCACAATCCCACTGCTGCTTTTTGTGAATCGAAAAAACAAATGGCAGGGCTTCAATGTCAGGGATGAATGAGACAGGATATTATGTTACACACAGTGGAAGACAGGATATTCCTGGAAGGTTGTCTGGTTTCTTGGCACATGCTTCCAATTATTGTCTGTTCATTCTGACTATGTGTGTGTGTCTGTGTGTGTGTCAGGCAGAAATATCACAACAAGTGTGAGTGCATAACATTGGTCCATGGTGAGGTGAGCTCTGCTAATGCATAAAATTTGACTCTGGTGTCCTATCAAGCAGTGTGTTATAGCTGAGCTGATGTATCAGTCAGAGGGCTGTGCTGTGATAATGATACCATGGAAGGAAGATGGGGGATTGTCTGAGGCTAATTGGGTCTCCTCTGTTGCAGACAGCCTGGCTGAACATTGCCTGTGGTCAGCTGGATGCCCCTAGTCTCTAACCTGGCCTTTTCCTCATGAGTCTAACTGTCAGAGCTTCACCAGTTTCAGGGAGAAAGGTTAGGTGCAGATGAAGGAATCAAATTATTCCTTTTAATAATAGTCTCTAAGGGGAGACAATACTGTGTTTTCTCAATTATTTCCTTACAGCTCTAACTATAAAGCTATTCATTGTTTTATAGTTTATCAAAGACAGTGGTGGGCCGTCAGGGCCAGCAAAGCCTTTTCTGCTGGCCTAAACACTATCAAAATCACTGGCTCTCATTTTAATAATGTTTTCATGAAAATGTATTAAATGATTCCAAAAAGTCTATTCTCTATTATACTGTCTACTATTTTACTTTATTAATCTTCCAGTAGTGTATGTTTATGTTAGAACTTTTATTCAATCATATTTCAGCCATGTCAAAGAAATCTGCCCTGAGGCCTTCAGAACCAAAAGTGCAGGCGCCTGTAACTTAATGGCAATGAAACGGTTGCTTTAACCAATCAGATAGGGATGGCGACACCAGCGCCATCTAGTAGGTGTACAGAAACTTCGGCATTTCTACGTCCTTAGATTAGATGGTCAGAGAGTGTAGCTTGAGGTAGCAAAACTGTCTACATTTATAGCAAACTGCACAAACTGCACAATCCACAATGGCACGGAATATTCAAGAGAAGCTGGACATCGTGAGAATAGGTGGGTCCACTCTGAAGCTAGCCCAGCTGGGGTACAATACCCTTGGCTCACCGAGGAACACTGCAAATTGTATTGCTGGGAATGCCTGTTATTTGCAACTGACTGACTTTGTGGTTGAAGCCACACTTGGTTTGCCAACTTGAGCTGTCTAAGCAAGGCAGCAGCGAGACACCAAAGCACGGCCGTACAAACATGCAACGGGGCTTTTGATAACTTTTAGGGAAACCCTATTGGATACAGCTCAATGAACACGTGGCTGAGAAATGGAAGACCACAACGAAAAGGTGTAGAAATATATTGAAATATTTAAAAGGTTGTATCATAATTCTTGCTACATAAGATACCTGTCACCAAGTTAAACTGTGTTTATGTATAATATAATATACAATATCGATTAATACAAAATAGACACATTTTAAAAACTGATTTGCACACCAGCAATGTTTATTTATTTATGGATTGATTGTTTTTAATTCTATTTTTATATATCTGCATTTCCCATCTGTGTGTTGTGAGCCCTAAACCTAAGACCATGTTCTATCACTATGTGGTATACAGTTTTTTTTAAATTGAGTATTAATATTGAGTATTAATATTGATGGTTTCTCTAACCGTGACATCATAATAATGGTATTTAATAGAGTGTTACTTCAAGCTCAAATAAAAATAATACCACTCCATGGCACCGCCACACACATTAAAGCATTAAGCAAAGCGTAGTAGTACTACGGCTTTGTTGCTGTGACCGGTGTTCGCCACTTTGTCTATGTTCCCATTTATGGCGCCAGGGCTGTGTAGAAGTATCGGATTCTTTTTCCAACACACACAGATAATTGTAAGATAGCGGAGAGATAGTTCGTGAATTTGACCAAATGTGTATTAGCTTGCTGACTTTGCTTTCAAGGTGTGGGTTGATTCAGGTAGGGTAACACTGAAAGCCTAGGTGTAAAATACATGGCCCGCCACTGGTCAGAGTAGAAGGAATAGAGGAGAGGACAGACTTTTGGATGGGACAGAAGTGCAGAGGGAGTGGATAGAAGCAAAGAATGCATTAATAGTAAAACAGAATTAGGGATATTAGAAGCAAAAAGAAACTGGAAAAGAAAAAGGTTGTGAGGAATCAATTTGAGACAATGTAACCTGTACCTGCTCTCACTGATCTCCTGTCCATATGTCAGCTATTCTAGTCAGCCAGGATTGGGTTAACTCACATCTTTCGTGTCAGTCTGACTGGACACAGAGCTGTCACTTGGTCTGGGAAATGTCAATCTGTCACTGTGATTTTCCTGCTGACTCAACAGCCAGCCACTGTGATTGGATGAGGCTTTTGTGGTGACAGGCCGCTGTGATTCATTGTAAGAGCAGTTGCTCAGTATTAGAAGTAATGTCTTCCGTTAGCATAGAATAACAGTTTGCTACATGGTTAAGTAAGTGTTGGTCACATTTTATTCCCCATTGGGTTAAAATGCAACTTCTTCGGTTTGTATCCAGCATCCCCAAACGTTCCCTCTCACACCTTTCTCAGCGTTTCCCCATTGAGTCAGCCCTGTCGTCTGTTTTCCACTAGCCAGCTTTTGTCAAATGACGTGTCGTCATACCCAAATATCAGCTTCTGCCTCGTTTCCATTTTAGGTCTAATAGTTCTGTCTCTTTCTCTCTTTTGCATTCTCGTCCCAGTCAGCAATTTGTGTTTAAGGCTGATTGAAACAGGTCCAGACACTCTGTCACTAAGGCCAAATAGCGCAAACATTGCTGTTAACACAACTTGCAAGCATAACAATCAATGATTAACGCAAGAAATCAGGGTCAATGTTCCCTTTTTAAAGTTTGATTGTTCTCAAAGGAGGCTTTCAGCTCACTTGTTTCAAAGACAATGCAGAGTGAACAGAATTGGCTGTTAGATTATTTCGTAGTGTGTTAGGGCTATTCGTCAATAACCTCTTATCAGACAATAACATTCCCACATTAGCAGACTGACAGCAGCTAAATAAAACATGAAACAGCTCACATTATATATTATATAAGCAGTACAAAGAGTTATGATATGAACAGCGAAAATAGTATTCACTATTTGATGACGTCCAGCAGTTTTTCAGATCAGCTTTGGTCTTAAGTCTGATCTTCTCATTCCCTGCACTTCTCCCAGCCCTCTGAGTGTGTTGCTCTGTGGGAGTGGATGGGACTGTGCATGTAATGGGTTGGCATAACATTCGAGAGGGCATTCCATTTAAAATGGTGGTAATCCTTTTAGGTTTCCTTCAAGCGTTTGGCCTACTTACTCACTTCTGTGCTCCGCAGGTTTGAACCAAAAGCTTTTGTGTTCCTGTCTCTGTGTGTTTTACGTGAACACACGCAGCACACGTGCCTGTCTATGTGTGGAATGTGGAAAATGTATGTGGAATTAGCACAACTTAGTGTCACTGTGCTGGTGTGTGTGTGTGTGTGTGAGAGAGAGAGTAATGTGATTTAGTGCAGTACGGTGAGAGGTCAGCAGTACATGACTGCTTTTCTGTGGGCGATTATGCTTTAGGCTGAGACATTTGGCTTGGTTGGTGTGTGGATTAGCTATTAGAAATAGTTCACTTTAGCACATTGGCATTTTACAGGTCACTCACTCTCTCTGTGACATTAGAGAATATGCAATTTCAAATGACATTAAGTTTGTTTATCACTTTTTTTTCATAGCTGTGGTGAGACAAAATTACCTGACAGAGAAAGAAAAAAAAATACATACAATTGTGTGTTTAATGAGCAGAATTATAGTAACTATAGTAGCATCAATAAATTAGGAAACCCAACACGGATGGTTGACATTTCCATTTGATAAATTCTGCAAAGCTTTTATTCAAAGTGATGTAAAAAAAAAAACAAACAGTTGCCATTAGTCACCAGCAAATCCAAGTGTCATCAGTTCACTAGATAAGAGCTGAAAAGAATTCTAAATGAATAGCATGAATGCGTGTCTTTCTTGCAGAAATACAAGGAGTTTGAGCGTGCGGTGCGGGTGGAGGAGATCGATGGCTTGCGACTGGTGAAGAGGCTGGCAGAGGACATGGAGGAGATGTTTCACAAGAAAGCCCAGGCCATGAAGGTACACCTCCACACATTTCCACCTCATACTAGACCTCTGTAGACAAGCTGGGATCTAATTACTCTGAGAAACATCACAACGCATCAGAAGCCACAGTCTTTTAGTAGACATGTATAACTTTGTGTGAAATTAAGCTCTACTGTATGTTTTCCAAGTCCACTGAATCCAGTTAAAAGGAGGTTTAAGCTCTCTGAAGGGTACTGAGCCAAAGTGAATTCCCTGACAAATCTGTGTGTGTGTTTGAGAGAAGGGTGTGTTTTGGCTCAGGCTCTTTCTGCGTAGTTGTATTGATGTCCTTGCTGTGGGGGTACGGTATGTCTAGAAAGAATAAATAGAGTATTTCACAGGTGAAAAAGTGCTTCCATAGACATAGATATTGTAGATACACAGTATGTATTTCTCTTTTATGAAGGTGGCTGTTCGCAACGTCAATATTGTATGAATTGATTATTCCCTCAATAAGTAATTTGGTAACACCCAGCACAACAATAACCACTGTTCACCACCATACCACCACACCAATATGGTGTGCTTTTATATGCTAATATACTATTTGTGATATTGTGCCTGTGTGTGAGCTGCACATATACTGCACTGCACTGTATGGCTGTGCATGTATATCTGCATAACAGCTTATTCTATACATGTGTGTATACGTATGTTTATTTTCATATACATACATATGTGTGTGTGTGTGTTAGCCTATGTTGTGATGTGTCTGTGGTGTACTAGCTGCCTCTGCGTCTTGCAGCGACTGTAGATTCAGGTCTTATCAGGCTTACATGTTGCTGTTAACAGAAATTGGATTTCTCTCTGAGAGTTGAGAGTAGAGGGTTGGAGGCAACAGAGAAAGAGAGGGAGAGAGATTGTGACATACCACGTCCAATCCTTGCTTTACAGCGCACATTATTAATCTAGGATATGACTATAAGACTCTCCATTTCTGATTGAACTTTTTTGAAGTCGCTTTTAACCCTTCTGTCCACAAACAACGAGCTAATGAAAATGGGTACCTGCCATTTAAAACCACTTCAGACAAGATCATTGAGAGCACTGTGTGCTACAATATGTAGCTTTGCAGGCTAAAGTCAGATCACCAGTAAATGTACCTAAGATGTAACACAACATGATCCTACAGCATTACTGGTCTTTTGCTATTACAAAAGTCTCTTTGCAACTGTGCCATAATGTTTCTTGCTGACATGAGTCATTTTTATTGAGCTGTTTGATTACACTTATTAAGAAGTGTAACTGTTATAAGTGGCATCTCCCAGCGAGTGTGTTAAGCCACTGGGGACCTACGCGTAAAGGACTCTGTAAGATAATGACTTCTGTCTGACTACGAACTGTGTATCATGCTATTTACAGTAATTACAGTAGATACAGTTGTTTGTTCAGTAGCTGTGTTGCTAGGGCGTGTGATGGCAGTTCCCCATGTTCACACGCACCATCGTTACCTGTCCATCTTTTGCATGAATCATGTGAGCTCAAATGTGTGTATGCCATGTAAATACAGCCTGATTTGATATACAGTATATTTACTGTATGATGTCCCTTCATCGACTGGCATACATTCTCATTTAACATCATGACAACATTCAGAGCGGACATTGCACGTGAGACAAAAACACGCTAATAAAACCTTGAAGGCATCTAACAGACAGGCTAACACACAGGCTAACACACAGGCTAACAGACAGGCTAACAGACAGGCTAACATACAGGCTAACAGACAGGCTAACAGACAGGCTAACAGACAGCATGCAGTCTGTCTGAGGCGGTTGTGCTCTTGCATTGTTTCCATTTCTTCTTCTCCCCTGCCTTGTGTGTGTGTGTGTGTCCGTGTGCAACATTTTTAAAGCACCCACCATTCCCCCCCCCCCCCCGCTCGGTTTTTGCTAAAGTAATTGTGGCGCTTCAGCGATTCAATTTCCGTGCTGGCGCTCTCCCCCTGTCCGTCGGCGTGGCTTTATCTCCCTGTCTCCACGGCGATTCCCCCTCTTTATCGCTCGCCGCCACCTGCCGAGACACCCGCCTCTGCTCCGTGACTGCATGCGAAATGAAGTGCACGTTTCCGTGTGTTTGCGTTGGTATGCGTGAGTGTGTGTGTGTGTGTACTGTATGTGTGTGCATGTGTATGCTTGTTAACATTTTAGTATAAATGGGTGTGTTTTTTTTTAATACAATATGGCTGCTGTAATTCTTGCAGGTCTTTCCCAAATGCCCCTAAAGTATTGGGAGTAAAGTATTTCTGAACCTTTATTTGTCTCAATGAAGGTACAATATGCTAGAACGTGATGATGCACCTTGGTGTGTACAAACCATTGTGTGTGTGAGAGTAATTGTTTTTTTATAGGCGTATGTAATGTTACATGCCTCGATCTCCACAGCCCTCTCCCCGCCTGACAGAAAGCTTTGTGCCACCGTTGTGTTTTTGTATTTGTGGTGGCCTATTTTAATTGCAATTTCCCTATTATAGATAAGAAGGGCAATCGAACAACGCTCAAAAGTAAACTCACAAGAGAAGTTGTGTGTGTTATGTGTTCCGCACATATATGTATGTGTGGCCTCTATGCATTCTCTGGGCAGAGCACACACACTTCACATCTCATTATTGTTACTTTTTAATTAGCGCCACCTTCATCGGGTCCTGAGTTGGAAGGAGATTATCACTGCTTGGCAGACAGGCTTGGTTCCTCTCCTCTCCCTCTCCCCCTCCCCTTATGCAAAAGACAATCATGCCTGTCAACTGCAAATTGTGTGGGCAGCCTTTACTTAAGCACACATTGAGTGTGCTGTTATCAACGTAGAAAGGCATGCAGCTATAGCAGTGTCCTCTTTGAAGTCAAGCACGGCTGTGTTTCATGTGACAAAATGCACTTCAAAGCACGGTGGATGATTCCCTGCTGGCACTGTCTCCTTCTGTCTCAGCTGTACGTGTCCCCACTGTTTACCATTTACCTGTGGAAGCTGTCCCTGTGCAGCATTCAACAACATGGCCAGTAGATCTAGCTGGGTTGGGCTACGGCGGGAAAAAGGCGGTTTACAGCATGTGATATTGTCGATGCTGTGAAAATTGAGGTTTACTCTGATTGTCTCCACCAAGGTTGTGCTTTTATTTGTTTTTGGGGATGTCTGAAGTTAGCGAAATGTGAAAAGATCTGCCAGTGGATAATGACTGTGTGTGTGAATTATGTACAGTAGGGATTATGATGGTGCATTCTCACTCGCAGTGAAATATTTGGAGTAATGGTGTCTGTGTAGAACAGACAATACATGTTTAAATTGAGCCGTTAATATATCCACAGGCTACCTACGATACACGGTAATCTTGACACAGATGATGCAAGTAGAATAGCAACCAATAAATTACCGGGCACAACAAGCACAATTTTGGTGTAATGAAAAAATTTGGAATAGGAAAATGACGGATGCACTTACGTCACAAGACGAGACAATGCACGAAATTGAGTTCACTAGAACAAGACAAGATTTTAACACTTTTTAATCTTCAATTACTGAAAAAATCGTAGGCTATTATGGTGGTCTTTGATTAAGAAGAAACTTAATGGGCTGTAAAGTCTGTGGTTCTATAGGATGATAGAAATATGCAGACTGTATATGCATTAGGCTAATGCTAGCCTTTACATGTTCTACAGAAGGGGTACAGTGCATTGTTAATTGCCTAAAGTACCATAAATGAGCTAATATAATTATACAGAGCATATTACAGCTAACAAGTAGCTTATCACATAGCCTATACACATCCACAAATATAATCAAAAATGGGTACATACAGTAAGTAGGCTATGTACAAATATGTTAATCCACACATATATTACACAAATATTATAACGTTAAAAAGTTAAAAAGTAAGAAATGCTAATCATGATTAGCCGCGATGCTATCCAATTAGCCACAATGCTAGGGGGATTTTCAGGACATATAGGCTAAACATATCAACAAGTAGTCTATATGTAACGGGATAATTACCTAAAGAATATGACTTAGGGCTGGCCTTTACCAAAATGCTGCCACACAAACTATTTCAAAGTAGAAAGGGCATATTCTATGCTGTTTTCACAGTCACTCTCGTGGCTCACACCCCTACTTATAATGCTAGAACATTATAGTCTTTGTTTTAGCAGCGGTTTAGTTTTGCTATGCACAGCACCAGAGAAGGTTTTTGTTTCCATGCAAATGCATTTGTCAAGTTTATCTGAAATTGGTTGGGGGCAAAACATTATACACTAGATTTTTGTTGGTTTAAATGGTTTCCACATATTATCAACAATTCTTTTTGTATTTTAATCTATGAAAATTTTAAATAAAAATGCCAACTTCAATTCATGATATATAGATTTTCCTTTCTTTAACATAATTAAATCTCTGGTTAGCATTGGGAATCATTTTGATTTGAGTCAAGAGAGCTATGGTAATTTATATTAGGATAAACAGTAGTTCTTCTTTTTTTATATAGCTGATAAAGATTCTTATAATGTGGCTTAACCCTAATATAACAAGACCAGGTATCTGTGTCTGCTAGACATACCCATCTGGCAAGCTGTCCATTGAAACGGATTCAAGAGGGCAGGCGCTCTCAAAAAAATACTTTGCATGTGATTGGACGAACCTGTGAACCAGCAGTCTGTTGTTATCCAATCTTGCAGAAGAGAATTTAGGCAAAGAATGTTGCTTTTATGATAAATTCTAATAAAACCGATGCTATATTGTATTATCTAGGCGTTTTCTACTCAATTTGTTTCCAGGTCGCCTACATCACACCTAAACCACGGCCGTAGCTGAACTACGACACTGATTGGCAACACACTAGGTTTACCGGCCTGCATCAACTCGATTTCCAAGCTCTCTAGTCTAATTCTCACGGCGAAGTCAAACGGAAACCTCGCGAGATCAGGATGGTCTCGCTAGGCTAGCTAGGCTAACCCTGCTGCCCTGCCTGCATCGGG
>JAODLL010082986.1:17683-38659 GCA_026546735.1 Forbesichthys agassizii
CCCCCCCCCCCCCCCCCCCCTTCCACACACACACACACACACACACACACACACACACACACACACATACAGTGACAATGACCTCCCCTCATCTCACTGCTGTACCCATATCAAATTACTGTCACCTCAGGAACCCAGTGTGTGTGTGTGTGTGTGTGTGTGTGTGTGTGTGTGTGAGCATGTGTGTGTGTGTGTGTGTGTGAGCATGTGTGTGTGTCTGAAGTCTGTGCCAGGTGGAGGCCCACCAAGCACCAAAGCAAGCCTGCCAGTTGTCAGGACAGACAACGCCCTTTTCCCTACCTTTGTGTCATCATCTTCTTGTCACCATGACACCAGAGAAAGGATGGATCATTTATGTCACTAAAAGTAGACGATAAAGAGGCGTGACATTTAATTGAAGTTAGGAGCGGATGGCCCATGGAGTGAAGAGGCTTATTACTTATGATAGTGAGCTGATCATTTGTCAAACTGATGCTTTGAGATGCATGCATTGCTCACCCTGTGTCTTTCACCCCATACCTCTCTCTCTTTTGGCTCATTGCCAACATAAATGTGTGAAACAAAGTGTCTCGGAGCACTTTTCCATTCTGTCGAGGCTGCAGCTTTGCCCTGCTTGGATTGACAATATTAATTGCTGTCCCCAATGCTATTGATAGGCTGGCCTAGGCCAACAGAGCTTAGCCTGGCTCAGCCATTGCAGGTTGAGGCCTTTGGCAGAACCAGAGCCCCCCAGGACCAGCCACGTTCTAGTGGGCCAAAGCTTAGCTAGCATTTCCTCTTGGACTAGAGCGACACCTTTACCTCTGGCTCAAGGTCTTCCTTATGCGGTTGTGTCAGTCAAGTTCAGGAGTTGAGAGGAACCTTCTAGAAACGTTTATACGTATGAGTATATAGTTAATGACATAAACCATGCTGAGGTGGAAGTGGTTTGGCAAGTGTGATGCACATTTATATTCTTTATATTTTTGTAAATTACATTTTTTGTAACTTTTGCTTGATGAGGCTGGTGCAAGACACCTCGCCGGAAACAAAGACGCTTTATTCTCATCAAGCGGTAAGAGGCTAAACACCAAACTTCAAACAAACAACAAAAGACTAAGGACAGAAGGAACATCAGGGTTTTAAACTACACGGAGACTGAACAGTAAAGTCCGATCTATAGACAAAAACAGCGAGGGGCAGATGAAAATCAATGAGTAAAAGAATTATCCCCAAAACAAAGAACAGACAAACAGGACTGTGACCACCTTGATGGTACACTGGAACAGCGTTATAAGCAGTGGCAACATGGCCCTTGTTATGCCTCTGTAGATTTGCGGTTCTCTGAAGTATAGAGATATATGCAGCTGCAAGCTGGTGTTTCATATTTCCAAATGTCAGCCATCATTACAGACTGCTGTCTTGTCCCTCCCTACCTTGAGAGCACCTTAGTAAGCGGGCCATCGCTTCACCACGCCCCCCTGTGGGGAGAAACATGCCGAGGCCAGGCTTAAAAAGGAGTGTGTTGAGAAAAAAAATAGTCCCGGCCTTCTGTTCCCGGTCAATAATGCATGTAAAGCTTCCCCAGCCATCACCTTACCCCAACCCCCTATCTCCCCTCTCCAACAGTAGCATAGGTAAGCTTTATACGTCAGTGTGCGTCAGCTTTGCATTAGTTTATAGACACATTCATAATTAATGGACATTTTCTAAGGTCAGCTGCCTCTGCTTTCAGAAAGCACGCTGCGCTGCAACAGCACAGAGCAATAATACAGCGATAGCAATAAGCCAATCAGTTTGACCGCAGTAGGGGTTTGCTTGTCAACCTTTTAAGGTGTAAACAAGCCCTAATTAGCTGACGGGCAAATCACAATTATAGCATCTCAGGTACTGAAAGGGTCTGAGGAGTACACATTTTGAGGAAGATGGCTGCAATTACTGTAGAAAGGGTGAATTAGGAATATAGATGCTGTTTTGTATAGGGCAAGTTGCATTGCAGAATAGAGATGACACTGACCGCCAAGAGCACGCCAGGCATCTGCAGTCAGGTAGTGCTCCAACAAAGCTTGCCCAGCTATCAGAGCATGTCTTGTTAGTTCAATGCACTTTAAGCTTGGCTCTGTCAGCTGAAGTGAGGGTTTATGCATTTGGATGTTGTGTGTGTGTGTGGGTGTGTGTGTGTGTGTTTGTGTGTGTTCTGAAAAGACAACGAGACCTGCCTCTCCAACTGTGTTGGTTTAATTACTGCTATCATCTTGTACCGTGCTGACGCCTCGACAGAATGACGGCAAAAGAAACGCCATTTCCTCTTTCTCCTTAATCTGCATCAAACTTTGGCAGGACTCACTGCCAACACGGGGAACACGATGGACTCATTGCAATACAGCGGCGACACTACACGTGTGTTTGTGTGTGTGTGTGTGTGTCAGTTACATGTATTATTAACATTTTTTTAAAGGAGTAGGTGCTTTTTGTTATTCACTGGGTCAGTCAGTCTCTTCCTGCCTGCACTGCAACCATAGAAACGCTGTAGACGCTGCGAGTGAAGTGGGGAGCACGTTCAATGCTTTCAGAGTAGCGAAACTGCAGGGACACCGCAGAAAATTCACAGATGGAAACTAACCCCACTCCCACAACTTGACTCGAAGTGAACTTTTGAAGCGCAGCTAAAAAATAAGATACTCACATCTTCCTTGTTGGACACAGCAGGTACCAGTAGCTACTAGCTAATCAAATGAATGTGGATTAAATGGAGTTAACAATCATTATAGCAGCAACATTCACACACTCTCTGCTCTGGATTTAAACATGTACAATAACAATTGATGTCGCTAAAAATAAAAATGTCAAATTTCAAAGGAGTTTACCGTGTTTGTTTTCCTGACCACAATTAGTCTGAATAGATTGTTCATATAGGCAAATCTATGGATGTATTGTAACAATAAAGGCATTTGCATTTGCTTTATACAGCCAACCAATGATACAGCAGTGTTACGGTACAATACAGACTTGCAAAATCAATAAAAACTGAGATTTACGTAACGCACTTGGCCCGCTGCTTGTTAAGTATGGAGCAGTAGTTCACTATTGGCATTCTGCTTTTGTCATTTTATGAAGATGATAATATAATTTAATTATAACAATTTTAGAATATTTAAAATGAAAAAAGAAGGAAAGCCTACCGGTAGTGATCCCCACTCGGACATAGCTGGTGAGAGTGCAGGTAGGGAGAGACCGACATGCACATATTTAGCCTTATAGACTATTTTCTGAGTGTTTTCTTACTTTTAGACGAGTCAACTAGTCTTAAATTCAAATTTGAGTTTAAACGACTGGGAAATGAGTCGTTAGGAACATCCCTGGTGCGTGGACCCACAGGACTATGCAATGCAACATGGATTGAGTTTACGGTGCCTGTCAGATATACAGTACTCTGCTGAACTACTCACATCATTGTGAATAGATGGCTCACTAACAGGCCAGGACACTAACCCTGCATTCACACTGCTGACGTACTCACAAATCGTTAACCCTAACCCTAATTAAAAAAGAAGATTCAGAGAACACCTGTCATGCCATTGGTAGGCGCCGAACTCCGTCACCATGCTGGAATTGGAACGTCCCTCTTTGTGAGCTAAAAATGTTGGCGGTGTGAATGCAGGGTTAGAAGAACCTCACCACGAATAGACATCACAAATATTGACATGTTTAAACATTTCTATAGAGCCTACAGTACACACACACACACACACACACACACACACACACACTAGAAATTGAAATTCAAATAGATGTAATCAGAGGCACATAGTCGCATACAATTATTGACATTTAGCATTGACAAAAGCGGAAGCTAGTGAGACTGGGTCAGAGGTCCGGTATCTTAATGCGTGTCAGCTTTGGCAAGTGCACTCCCACTTAAAAAGTAGCGTAGGCCTACAGTACTTGTATACAGCCACTTCACAGGTGGGGTCTGTCATTTCCCTAGGAGCTTGAATCTGAGCATTTAGACCTTTAGAGAACGCAACTCCTTCATTTGTCTCTCGCCCTCAATATATTCCTGCCATGCTTTTATCTCTGTGTTCCTGGTGCATGTGCCACTTTGGCAAGTCCTCTTTCTTTGCCCCCTCCCCCCTCTTTACACACACACACACACACACACACACACACACACACACACACGTTTATATAATTCAGATAAGTGTAACCAGACATGCAAACGTGCACGAACGTGCACACACACCCCTGGTAACATGCAGAGTACACAGTCACAGTCGTAGAATTGGTGGCCAGATATGCTGATATGTGACACAGACATACATGAAGTATTTCCCTGGAAGCAGGAGAGGTGTTGTTTACTGTACATCCGCTGATAGTCCACGTGATACGCAATGACATGCACAGACCTCTACCACCGTATACGTTGCTATGGTGAGTAAAACAGTTGGTGAGGTGCCATTTCACCGGTCACTCACTACCTCCATAAGCACATGTACACATAAATAGATTAACACACACACGTGCATACAGTAGCATGCATAGGTTAACACACACACAATACACAGTTTGGCTCAAATAAGCGGTTTGACAGTAGTTTTGCTGATGAAGCCATCTGAACTGCATTACCAAAACTCCAAGATGCCACACCCAATTGTGAACAGGTGCTCAGTAATCAGAAGCTTGTGTGTTTCCCATGAGTCATGAGTTTTGTTTGATCAAAAATCTCTCTTTACACTATGGTGTTATGATTGTCTCTACAGTAAATGCAGCCACACTGACACGCACACAAGATGTTTATGTGCAGGCTCACAATGGCTTCCTATTCGCCTCAGAGTTATTATTAAAATATTAGTCATCACTTACAGAGCTTTGCACGTTCAAGCTCCCTCATACATTTTGGGCCATTTACATCCTCTGGCCCTTTAACTGTTCCCAGGACTGGTTTTAAAACAAGAGGTGCCTGGAACTCTCTCCCACTATCCTTGTGAACTCTGGTATCGGTGGACTGTTAAAAAACATCTTAGGACAAATCTTTTTAGACTAGCTTTTTTTTTTAGCATTATGACATTGATGCTCTTCTTAATTTGCATTGTATTTCTAAGACATTTTTAATGTGTATTTTCTTGTAATTTATATTTTCTTGGAAAGCAGTTTATGTGACCCCTTGTCTGTAAAATGTGCTATAAAAACATATTATTATATTTACATTATTTACTTGTGAAAATGCACATAAAACTAAGTTGACATACTGTAGATTAAGACAGAAATACACAGAGGGATTGGTGTTTGTATGTGTGTACATGTGTGTGGTTACAGGTGTATGTGTAAGTGTGTGTGTGGGCCTTGCTTCTCTCTGGGAAGCTAGCCATGTAGTGAGTGTTGGATTGTATCAAGATATGCTTTCATGTTTTCCTGCCAATATATTGTATACAGTTAGTGGTACATTGCCTCCCCACCCCACCCCTCTTTTAGGGACTCCAACTACCTTCCGTTCCCCCTTAATCATATTCAGGCTATAAAAGCAGAGACAGAGCAAACCACCTGAGACAACTCTGGCACTCCATCGGTTTTCTAGACGTAATGTTCATGTGCTACTAGTATGCCAGTGAGTGATGCAGGCTGGGAACAGACACACAGATACCAGCAACACCTTGAGGCTATACACAGCAGACTGTATCTCAGCAAGACTTTGATGATGGAGTGTGTGTGTGTGTGTGTGCGTGTGTGTGTGTAAATCTCTGCAAGCTGATGATGAAGTGCGTTGTTGTAGGATCCAAAGGACCCAAGGCAATCATTACCTCGAGTGCTGAGCCATTTAGGAAAATTAGCTTAGGTGTTTATGTGTTGAGGGTGTCCTATCCTCAGAACTTAAAAGACTAGGGACAATATATTCTTATTAGTCCATAAGTCCTTAATACCTTTATGCCTTATTTATTTTGCTGTTATTATTTATTATGGCCTAATACTCTCAGTACAGATTTATACATTAGCTAATATGTTGTTAATCTGTCTGTATTCTCTCCTCTCTTCTATCCATTATAGAGACTAGTTGTGGCTGCAGAGGAGGCCCATCTACAGCATGAGGAGGATCCAGACCTACAGGTGCATCTACTTACCTTAGACACAAACAGTATTAACCCAAGTGTTAGCCTCCCCTCTCCTGGAAGTTTGTCATTCATCAAGTTAACGTCATTCATCCCACACACCAGCGGTTTTAACAGTCATGCTTACGGGTGCTCAATGGTCCATCAAACAACAAGTCCTCCAAACAGCACAGCATCGTATGACAATTCAAATAGGAAGCCATAAAAGCCTCCATATCGACAGCTCTGGAAATACATTTAGAAACCACTGCCAGCACATTATCTCTTTTTATTATTATATAATGTTATTATTTACATGTAATGTGTGTGTACAGTATAAACTGTATTTATACTGTGTATACATTATTATAATTAAAAACATATGTTATATACTAATATATTGTGTGTCGAAAGATGGCATCACTTCACTTGCGGACACTAGTGGACAAAACATTGTTGTACTGACAAATTTTTATTAGACTAGAATTAGAATGTAAAGTTAGAAGAGCCAAAAATGGCACTAAAGGCTTTTTTCAATGGAAAATATGTTTTCACTCTGGCTTTAGCAAGAGTTGAACTGGCTCTGCTGGTTACTACTGTAACAGGTGGGTCCAATCACCTGCTGTAAGTGCAAGCTTTTTTAAAACAGTTTCAATGGATGGCTCCCCAGATGGTTCTGTTTAGACAAAACATTTGGAATGTCAGGTTATAAAATATAGCAGTTGTGACTGAGCTCATTTAGCTTTTTCTAAATTTTGGTAACTGAAATATTTGAATGTAACAATCTCCTTGAAATGTTAAAAATACATTTGGACAAGCAGTAAGATAACTTTTAGCCTGAGTGTTTATTATTTTATCAACACATTACTCGTTGATGAGAGATTACCTGAAACAATGCACGAGAGAGGAGACTTGTCCATAGATGCAAAGAGTAAAAAGGGAGATTTAAAAGGGTAATTGGTTTAAATCAACCAGTACCTAATATCAGTACATTTCATTGTTTGGTTTTATAAAAACAGTTTCTAGATTGTTAACACGTATGTATGATGTATGATGTACGACTTCAGTTAGATTTACATGGTATGTGGCACCCAATATATTTAGTACAATCAGACACGGTGTGTTGATTCTCCTTCTGTCACCTCACTGTAACAGTATATAAAGGGATACATTGCATTTCAGGGTACGAATTGAAGCCACGTGCAGTATACACTACAGTATGTACTATTATCCTATATAATTATCACTTAAACTGAAAGGCAAATAAGGGTAGTATCTAGATGTGACCAACGCTGCCTTGCATGTCACATTCTCAGAGCTCTACACATTTTAAACTGTTTCCTGGGAGTCCTCTGTTCTGTTTGGACAAAACGTATAATCGTATCTGCATACACACCCCTAACCACAGCTTCTACTCTCAGGCTTCTGCCATTTGGGCAGCTTTAATGGTTAGAGTGCACCTTTAAATTATATACGTGTGCGCATGTGTGTGTGTGTGTGTGTGTGTGTATGCATGAGTGAGGATATAATTTATTTTCCTGAATTCAAATAGAACGCAGAACATAGTTTATTATCGGTAGAGGAGGGATTGCAGAAACATGGGCTTCGTGACGGAACGATGACATTGATCTGATTTACCAGCAGAAATAACACTTTATATAGCCAGTCTGTGTACATTTAAAGTTGTATTAAATGTTTGCATTTTCAAACTAATGTGATGTACTTGTGTGAATATGTGTCTATGTGTAGGTCTTTGCTTGTAGATACAAGTGTACTCTGGACGTGTGTGTGTGTGTGTGTGTGCGTGCACTGTGAATAGTTGCGTTTGTTTGCGTCTGATGGTTGCAGGCCAGTAAAAGTGAGTGGGCTCACAGCATTGCTTTGTGGCAGTAATTACCAGGCAGAGATGAGATGAGCCCTGTAAAGTGAGTGCCCTGTTGTCTCACCTGTAATGACATGACCACAGGCCTGATCGTGGTGGATTGGGAACCAACACTGTACATTCTGCACTATTCAGAAGAATAATATCCACACTGAAGGCTGCAACAGTGTAACTACACTGTAGGGTGATCCTGCCTTTTTTTTTGTGGCCCCGAGACTGTGGATCGATTTTCCTTTTTCTATCAGATCATCTTCCACCACTGACACATTTCAATCTCTTCTAAAGACACGCATGCACGCTTTCTTTAGCGTTCAAGTAAGTTCTGGGACACTATGCTAAAACTGTCGCGTTTGTATTGTGTTTGTATTGTTTTATTTTATACATTTATTCATTGTTACTTGCATTGATGTGTACAGCACTTTGGTCAGCATTGGCTGTTTTTAAATGTGCTTTATGAATAATCTGGCTTGATTTGACTTGAATATTATACAAAATGGGGCTTCCCCAGAATCCATGTGTAGATCTGTGTATGTGTATCTACTGTGGGTAAGCCACTGTTATGTTCTAGCTATTTCACATATGTGAGCACATTTGTGGATTTTGTGACACTGATAGCGCCATTTGTAATTGGGCTTTCCTGCAGAACATGGTGAAAACATGGTAATTATCACCAACAGTGCTAAAAATAGAGCATCCATGCTGTAGGGTGAAATCTCATCCATCACTATTTGGGGGTTATAATAAAACTGTTTGTGTATTTTTCAGCTACTAGATACGTATTTGGCAGTTTGATAGGAACTGCATTATCTGTCCTTTCCAGAGCTCTGCTGCTTCCTTGTGAAATTGGCAAAGTAATCTGTTGCAATTTGCCTCCTTCTCCTCTTTAAAGATAATGCTTATGCAAATATGAAAACACAGAGTAGCTTCCCGTTACTTTTTTCCACCAATTAGAACACATAATAATATGCTACCTGTCTGCTAGCATCTTTTCGTACTTCTGGAAAAATCTGTAGCTTGCGATGGAATGGCTATGAGAAACATAAAAACCAATACATACACAGTAACAAAGTTGGTCGGGTTTAAAAGATGTTGGAGACGACCTTGTCTTCCTAAAAGCAGTCATAGAGGAGCCAGTCAGAGCCTAAACGCATCTCATCACAAGACATGGGTACTAACATCAGTGGCAGCTGTCATACGACAGCGGGTTGCTCATGTATTGCCGGGCCAGGAAGACGTTCTTCTAGCAATAAATGTGAAGACAAACACAAAATATTAAAAATAGTCAACCCATGAGGCTCTTCTCTGGAGGCCTCTCATAACCCAGAAAAAGCATTGGGTAATCCTGCATTGCCGTCTTATCAACAAAGTGCTGGCTCCACATAGACAATGAATGACTTCCGGCCACTTCAACGCTCTTGCCGCTGGTCAGTGTGAATGCACAGTAAGACAAAATATTTTTGCTTCATTGTCATTTAGGAGGCAATGGAAACTGTGCCATTTTTGACATATACACATTGAATATTAATATACTAATGATTATTATTATTATTACTTACACAATAAACACAGTAGTTATGCATTGGTTGGAGAAAGTACAACGCCATAAAACTAAGGTATTCAATTGAATACTGATCGCATATTATATTGTTCTGTGTCAGTTTCCTGATTTGGTGTAGAAACGTGTAGATGTATTACAAATGTATCACTTTTGTGCGGTACCAGCAGCGTAAGGCAAAATACATTTAGCAAATGTTTTAATGTAGTTTACCTTTGTGCCATTCTAGACCAAATATACATATTTTATGTTTTGGGATTTAATATTTGATTTTATTCATAGACATTAAATATAATGTTAGATTTTTATGTTCACAAGTTCTAATTTTCCAGCGAGCTCCCGGTGACTGAGCTCGGAGGGGGGGACGTTCCATAGCTCTCCATTGACTTTCTATTGTGTTAAGCTAAGCTAACAGCATTTCCGACTTCTACCAAAATATTGAAACCTACCTAAAAGCTGTTGTGTGACAGAATGCACTACCCACAATGTAAAAAACCCAGAACTAAGTTTGCATAACCTGCATAATGATAGAGACACACACATAATTTCAGTAGCAGGCCACCATTGCAGACAAATGTAAAAAGTGCGACATTTAAAACAAGTATACAAATAATTTAAATAATTTAAATTGAAGTTGTCCAAAATGAAATCTTATTACTAGTGTATTTTTTATATATTTATATATTCAATCGACAGCTTTCCTGTTATCTTATCCAGTCATATCCAGTTATATTTTCTTCTGTCTCTCTGCCCCATCATACTGAGTGACTGGGCACTGATGGTTCATGTGTGACCTCAGTGTAATGTGTGGCAACGATAAAGCACTTTGTTGTTAACACTGTGATCAGGGAATGCATTAGGGAGGCACTAGGGAATCCTTAACATTGTGCTGCCAGTGTCTCTTGTGTTGGTATAGCATTAATGACTTGCACAATCAACACCCACACTATTTCCCTTCCAAATAATGCTTTTTTTGCACATACGCACTTTATACAAATGCTTGTACACTACATAATGTAGAGCATGTACATACAAACACATTACACAGGTTGACTGCATATATGCATGCACACACATACACATACTGATTGCAATTGCAATCTATATGAATGCTCACAAGCTCACACTTTTACAATGAATAAAACACCCAAACAGGTTGTAAACAATACACATACAATCCTGTACAGGCAATGGGCCCTAGTTCCCCAGTCTTAGGCCAATACATTTAGCTAATTTTGGTACATGTGGGATGGATGCAGTTGGACAAAACAGTTTTATAATGGTTGGAATATCATGAATAAATGATCAGTATGAGTGGTGGGGGCTGTCTTCATTTACAGCCAATCAAATGTGCTTATCTCCATTCCTATAAAGCAGCACCCTTTGTCAAGGCTAAATGGAAATTTAGTGATGAATGGCGAAGGTCTAGACCGGCTTGACAGAAAAGGAAGGAACTAATGTCCTTGTTTGGGAGGTGCACATTCTCCAGGTGTGCATGTAATGTATGGCACCTCTAATAAACCACCAAGGTAAAAGGTAGGGTAAATCATTCAAGAACACTTGCTGAATTCAATCTTAAATCAAAACAATAACACCGTTCCCTTCTGCGCCATAAGGTGATAGTGGTGCAAAGTCTGGATCTTGTGAGTGACCAAGATCTTCTCGTGTAAAGAACAAGTCTTTGTTTTGTCTTGTTTTTTTTTGTTAGTCTCTCTTGCTCAAGCTGGTGTCATTTGAGCAAAGAACTGAGGATCCAGATCATTTGAGTCAGTGTCCCTGTCACATAAACAATTGAAATAAATGGTGCTGTTACAATTTATCTAATTAGCTCACTTGGTTAAGTGTTGCATTTGTCACATTAAGGTTGGAGGTTCAACCCCCAACATTTCACAATGTACAAGTACTGGCTCAGTGGAATGGTTTATGATGATAATTATGTCATAGGCTACTTGATTGCCATTTAGTAACAAATAACGTAAAGTTTCAACTTTAACTTTACAGGCAGAACAGGAGAATCATATGGTTTGCCTGAGCCTGTTGGTGCGCATGATCAGAGACCCGAAGACTTTGAGTTATGTCTCTCAGTCAGTATGTCCCCATCATGAGAACAATGAATGAAACAGACTGGATATTATTTTCATTTAAATTGCAGTCTGATTCAAAGAGAGTAAAGTATTGGAAACCCATTTAGTGTGCATCTGCATTAGTAGCAATATTGTTGTGCTTTTTTGTCTATCCCTGCGGTGGTGGCTCATAAGACTTGAAGACCATTTTGAGCACATTTTGAGCCCGTAAAAATCTTTGTTTGTTCACAAACAACTTATAAGCTGGTCCATCAGAAGCTCCACTCTACACATTGGGTATGCATTGAGAAGGCTAGAATTGTTGTTGTGTGCGGTCTGTATGACTTTGTTTGTGATTATACTGCATTTACCAGCACGCACAGAGAACAGTGAGCTAGCAAAGGAGGAGGTATTTTATCAATTTGGCAAAAATGTATTAGTTTCCCATTGCTTACTATACCTGTAAGTATATTCAAATAGGCCAATGTCACATACACAATAGTCTGTGCTTAGTGCCTAGAAACCCAGAAACTACCACACATCAAATTAGCATTGTGCCAATTTTCATTGACACTTTACTGTACTGTATATTGAGGCTGCCCCTTCGAAATACATTTTTACTGACAGCATTAGCAGATCTCCAAAGCAACTTTAAAAACACTACATTTGTCAATTGTAGAAGAGATCATACACCCGTTGTCATACACAACGAGCACTCCGTTAGAATAAATATTACAGCAGGATGTCGTCATCTTAAGCTGACCCCACAGTAGAGGATTTTCAAATCTTAACCTATTTATAAAACGGTGGGTACCACAGGCAGATTTGACAGATGGTTTATATTCTATCCATAATATCCACACTAGAAGATTCAGTCAAGTTGCAGGATCACACACGACGATTTCAGAGTGGCCATTCCAGGTACTTGGGATCTCAGAAACTGGCGTATGCATCAAACGTGAGCAAAACATACAGGGACGTGGCCTGTCAATCACGCCGTCAATACACAGATCACCGTTGCTGCAGTAGCACTGGAGTGTGCTGCATATTTTGCACAGAGAAACAAAACTCTGGATGAAGTCAAGTCATGGGTGAGAAAATAATTGAATGAAGTGCTGCCCGTTGGAACCTCTCTGTTAAATGATATTCTCTAATGTGCTGTTTGTCCAAATTAGTTACAGTAACTAGGTTGTACAATGGACTGTTCAAAGTGGGTTGGGTAGATTGTGAGATTGCCAGTGTCACAGACCGTGTTGGACAGTGAAGATGGAAAAAAAAAAACACAACAGCATTTAAGTGCATCAGCTTTTCTTGTGTTAAAATTACAATATCACAATTTCAGTCAAGGGAAATTTGTTTACGCATGGCTTAGCATGCACCCGTGCGTTAGCAATACGTCACAATATGGCTGCATACAGTATGTTTCTAGAGCTGGAAAATATGTAATTGCCTCCTTTTGATATTTTAAACGGCAACAGAGACCGTCGTTTCTGTTTATAGATCAGGCTGCCGAACATGGCTGCGAGGTAAGCACAAGAGAGTATTTGAGGTAAAGAATGAGGGATGGCAGGGGGAACAGGACCATACTGTTTATAGCACGCAGATGCAGAAGAAATGGCTGGAAGGAAATAGGCCACGAAAGATAGAAGATACTTGTTGAGGTCAGCAGAATAGTCATAAGAGAATCAGGAGACATAATGAGGTCTTGTCTGCTGCAGGTGCATTTACAGTTTAGTATATTCACTATTTGTTCTCCAGTTCTGAAGAATTGAAATGGGTGCACAAAGTCTCCAAGCATTGTGACTGCTCTGACTCCTAGCAGCATATGTGTGAAGATGTTTACTGTAGGCGATGACTTCCACTAATCAATTTAATATCCCTATCTCAAACAAAACAATATTAGTGTTCAGCTGAAAGTAAAGAATCAAATGCATTAAAAGATAAGATTGAATTTATGCCTGATTGAATCATCATTGGAACTTTTGCATGTGAATGAGTTTGTGTGTGAGTATTTGTTTATATTGATTTCTTTGTTCAGGAGAAAAGACAGATCATGAATGGGAAATAGCAATGTAAGTGTGTGTGTGCATGTGCGTGTGTGTAGTCAGCAATTGCAAGCTAATTTATGAGATAACACACATTTTGGAAAATTCACCAAATATCTCCTCGCAATTCGCTATCTTTACCAATCTCTGCGTGTTGAAAAAATAATCTGATATTCTGCACAGCCCTGGCTTCGTAAACAAAGTAGTAGTACTACCCTTTGCTTCACAATGTGTTTCAATGTGTGGAGCGGCGCCGCGGACGCTCAGAGGGATATTGTTAGCAAGAGTTCTGGAAACTGGACTTTGACTTAGGAGAGATGTGGACAAATGATTCCCTATGGGTTAAGAGAGAGAAAAGCGAGAGGGGGGACAAGAAGTTATGTGAAGTGTGAGTGGGAAGGTTACTATTCCTCTAGTATAGCCCAGAGCCATGGAAATAACAGTTACGTCAACGGAAGTTTGAAATTTTCAACGGTCACATGGTCCATGGAGAGGCTAAAATAGTGCTTGGTGGGCAATTTGAATATATATTTACAGATATATAACTACACTTTTTTGCACAGATTTACATATAAAATGCAATGCATATGGTACTTTTAGTATTTGTACTAACTTCTGGGAACTATTTTGAGGCTCCACGATCCGCCATTGCTGTGAAAAAACTGTCTATTGGAGTAAATGGAGATGGCATACTTCTGTTCGTTCCATGACTCTCGTAAAGCCTTAGTAGACTGGACACCACATGACTCCCTTTTGAGTCACTGACCACATTTTCTCAATAATGATTCAACAGTGCAATCTTGTTAGCAACACAGCTGAAACACAGTACTGTAATGCTGTGGAATTTATCACACAGTGGTGTGGTGCGGTCTGCACTACTTTGTTTGTGTTCCCATTTACAGAGCCAAGGCTGTGTAGGAACACCAGATTATTATTTAACATTTTTAGCACGCACACAGAATAGGCATCTAGTGGACCGTGAGCAGATACTTACTGAATTTGACAGTGTATTAGTGTAGAATTGCTGACTCATTTAATTATTATTTTTAATAATTACACTCTCCAGGTGAATTCAGACAATTAAGAAACAACTTTGCTTTAGCTAAAATACGACACATTGTTTATTATTTAATTTAATTTAAAATAATTACACCACTAAGATTTAGGTGAATATTATGCATTTTTACAGACAATTACCCTTATCTTAGATAAAGATTGGCAGTGAACCAAGAAGCTTTTTCTTGGACAACACAGCTGGCACCAATTTGCATTTGCACCAGCATAGTACTTGGCAATTATTTGTAAGATGAATGTCGTCTACTCTATGACCTTCATGTGTACAGCACTTTCTTTATATGAAGGTCATAGAGAAGACAATTCCTGCAAGATTCAGATGTGAATTCAGATGCTCTTAAGGGAGATGTGTGCCTATAGACAGAATATGCATGTTTTTAATGTTATTTATTCTTCTTACACACATTCAGGTGGTTAATGGCGTACATCAGAGTTTTTTCCTCGAAATGTATTATTTTAATCTTGGAATTGTATCACCCAGTTCCTTAAAAAAAAAAATATATATACAAGTTCCATAATACACTGTTATAGGTTAAATGTATACTGTTGCAAGGTAATTCTAAAATATTACACCTTTTTTTAATTCACCAAATATCTCATTACATTTTGCTATCTTAACGTTCTCTGTGTGTTCTGAAAACATAATCTGATACTTCTACACAGCCCTGGCTCCATAAATTGGAACATTTACGTTTACACTTACGGCATTTGGCGCTTTTATGCAAAGCAACTTATATGTAGTACATTTATCAATAGTTGGACAGGTCATACACCAGCTGCGACCATACACCAGTAAGCAACCGATATTAAATCAGAAAAGTTCCAGCAGAATAGTTCATCATGTCTACTGCCATGTCAATATATAATTCAATCATCAAAGTTCTGAATGGTGTGAATACTAAAGTGCATAATACTGGAGTGCTAAATACATAAGAGCAGAACAGTATATAAATATATATTTTTAAACATAAACAAAGTGACGAACACAGCTGGCTTAACGATAGCTGGAGCGGCGCTGCAGATGGATATTGTTTTGATTTAAGTTAGCAAGCATTCTTGATAATAACTGTCCCTGCCTTTAACTGTCAATTGATACTGTCTGAAAGGCTTTTTTCCCTGTGTGCAATTATCAATAATTTACGTTAGTTAAGCGATTGTATTGTAAGAAAAACCTTCCGTGTTAACCTGGTTTGTTCGCCTCAGTGTGCTTAACTTTTACCCACATCAGGTGTAAATTAGAGACATTATTTCCCTTTATTTTAAAAAGCCAGGTAAGGGAGGTGGGGAGCGCAAGGGAGGCAGATGATGCACAGCTCTCATTGACCTTGAAATGGCAGTTTTACCCTTGATAAAAGGCTAATAGACCTAATCAGGATCTGATTAATTACAGATAGGAGCGTTGCTCACAAGGCTAATTGATGTTTTTATCGTTGTTTTGCACCGAGCTTAGACAACGATGGAGCTACTTGCTTTGGAGGTTCTGAAGGGATTCAGGCCTTATGAAGATTTTTGTCAGTGGGGAAGAGAGGGGAGTCTCTGGAACGAATGTGGTTTTAAGGTCTTAAGAAGTTATTACTAAGTTGGCCGAGTTTGCTCTGGTAGGCCCTTTCCTGATAGGAGTCCTTAAGGACACATCCAATGTGACTTGCTCTGCCCTCAGATATACACAACGGTGTCTGTGCAATACATGATAACACATACTGTATATTGAGACTACGCATACTGAACTCAATGAAATGCCAATAAATTCCTTCCGGGGGGAGGGGGCTTTTTCAAACCGTATTTTTGCCTGGACATTACAAGAGAAATCAACGTGGCCTTAGGATTTAACAGTGATGATTACATACACTTTGAACAATGTTTCCATTGTGTCTAAACAGAAACCACTTTGTTAAACAAACTGAAAATATATACTCAGGTTTTTCTGTCTTTCATAGCAAATAGCAATATAGCAAAATTCCACCTATTTAAGTAAAACATGTGTCAGAGACATCAAGCCAGTGCCACCATCAGTAAGTTAAATCAGAGTTTATGCGCTATTAATGGGTTGCACCAGCCGAAATAGTTCTAATGTTGGCATAAATTACTTAAATCTCACACCTCCCCTGTAGTAGGTGTAAAGTCCACCGTAAAATAACGTTTGGTATGGTGCATTGTTTTACGTTTTAATTCTAGCTGTTTATATTCCTCTTCACTATTGCCAGCGGCAATCTCTGTTGGCTCTTTAACATGTTCAGCACTTATTGCGTAAATTCAGTTAACATGTGTTGCTAGATAACCATCGGCACCTTGAAAAAAAGGAAAGAGCACTCAACAAACCATAGTGAGTGAATGAGCAAATTCATATTTGCATTAGTAGCCTACTAAATAAACAGCCACAAAAGAAATAACCTAGACACAAGAAATTAATGTTCATTATTTTACTTTATTCATAAACAAATACACAGACGAAATACACACACATTAACGGGTTTTCAAAGGCTACATAGCCTACATTCATTTAGGGCAGAACAGGCTTGTATGAAATATTAAGAGTAAAAACTATCTATGATAATTACTACAAAAAATTAAGTGCCGCTAGTTTGAAACTAGCTACTCCGAACGTAAGATAATAATGAACTTTACAATTTACGATTTAACTTACTGGTGAAACTGGCTGCAGCTCTGTTATGTCAGCTTCATATTTTGTGTGTGTAAATATGCATATATAGATTATAGATTATTACATTATTGCAATAATAACAGCTCCACTTTGCTACCACTTTGTTCAGTGTTGCTTGTGGGCTGGGCCTTTACTGTGGGTGTATTTGATATCAGAACCACTGGGAGGTAGGGAGTTACTTGCTCTATATTTAGATAGCTTTATTAATAACCTCCCCAGTATGCACAGGGCTAAAATTGCAGTGGGGGCCAAGCGTCACATACAGTACAGCAGTGATACATCCAGGCGGTGTGGGGAAAAGGGGGTGGGGGGGGGGTGTCCATTCAGCAGCTTTTCCCTGCAATATTATTCACCACTGGGATGATCCAAGGAATCAGGTTACCTCAGCAGCAGCACAGTGACTAATCAGTTTTGTGATCCAGCCATCGGATGCATTTATGACATGATAGATTACTTGACTGCTGATTGGTTTACATAACAAATCATATTTTATGCAATCTTTCTTTCTTTCTTTCTTTCTTTCTTTCTTTCTTTCTTTCTTTCCAGTATGAGTACTTCAATGCTGTGTTGATCAACGAGGTGGATGAGGAGGGAAACAGTGTAGAATTGGGCGGAGAGTTCATCCTGCAACCCAACGACCACTTTAATAACCTATCTGTTAACCTCAGTCTCAGTGTGGTACAGGTGCCCACCAACATGTACAACAAAGGTACGTTCAATACCCCTATGGTTTTATTAACTATACACAAACATACTTAAACATGACACACTGATAAATATAGTATAGGTAATACATTGTATTAAGGTTGTTTAATAACAACACGCTACTTACAACTGATTTCGCCCGGGCTCTTTTGCGTCGCTTCATCGGTCCGTTTATGTTCCGTCCTCTGCACTGCATCCTGCCCCACCGGCAGCGCGTCAGAAGCGCAGCGTCTTCTGGTGTTTTCGCTGAGTTTCCATAGAAACAAACCAAACAGAAATCATGAATTCGATCTGATTGGCAGTTGATCGCTTCAGAAGCGTCCCAGAAGCTTCTTTCGACAAAAATAAAACTGCCGCCTATTTTTAGAGAAGCCAAGCAGAAAGCTGCTTCTGGCCGGCTCTACTAATTTCAGTTGTTACATTTATTTTAACATGTAACCGTAGCCTAGTTAATCTAACAGATAGGCTTACACCAATACCTGAAAACATCCAGAGTTGTGTTGGTCGTTTGTCTTTGTCATTGAGATACATTGTTTATTGTTGTGCATGTCAATCAAAAAACCTCTCCTGTCAAATAGACAGATCTTGATGAAGTTAGCCAGAGGTGTGTCCCAGACTTTACGTAAAAAAATACTACTAGGAATCCGGTTTAAGAGCAACAGTAAAACGTGTGGTAATTTACATTGATAATGTTCTGGCAAATTAAGTGGAATTAATCATTTATAACTAAGTAAAATACAAAAATGACCTTACACTTATTTATGTATTAGTTGAAGGCAGTTAAAGGCAGGGTCAGTCATTCTAAATTCGAGCTCAAATCAAAACAATATTCCTCTGCGCCCTCCACGGTGCCGCCCCACACATTGAAATGCATTGTGAATCAAAGCGCACAGTAGTACTATGGCTTTGTTGATATGAGCGGTGTTTGCCACTTTGTTTATGTTCCCATTTACGGAGCCAGGGTTGTGTAGAAGTATCAGATACTTTTTTTCAACACACACAGATGCGGTAAGCTAGTAACTAACTTTATTTGGTGAATTTGACAAAATGTGTATTAGCTTACAATTAGCTTGCAATAGCTGACTTTACCTTTAGCAATTAGCAAAACTTTGTAATGTAACATGTGCTGATGTTTATTAATACCCTTTATATTAAGGTTTTAAACTGACAACACTTATAGAGTTCTGGAGATTGGTTTCTGAAACTGAGCAATTCTATAAAAAAATGTATTAATTGGTTATTTGGTCAAAGATAATCCCAAACACACATTAATTTATTTAGCTGTTAAATCCGAGATTGTACTAATTTACCATCATCCAATATCAAGCCATAAAGTCAAATCCTCATGCTCAGTGGACAGAGTGAATGCCATGTCTGCTTAAGCCTGCAATCTGAGGCAGATACATGATGTGTGTGTGTTGGGGTTAATACTAAGAAAAGGAAAATGAGGGAGAAAGTAGGTTAAATTAGACTGACAAAGAGTCTAGGGAGAAAATATTAATTACATTTAGGTTAAAAAGAGAGGGAGAGAAGGATGGAGAAAAATGAAACATGGAACATGAGAGGCTGAATAGAAGTTAAGATTCACCGTCTGGCAGGCAGGGTGAGAGTCGTTTTGATTTGATTGGAGAGAGAGAATGGGCACATTCACAATGATAAAGATTGATAGAGAAAGAGCAAAAGCGTGAGAAAAAAGAGAGCAAGACAAGCAGTTTTAAATGTTTTCATAGTGCCGATAATACTGATGAATTAACTGTGCCTGCAGACACGGTGGTTGATGTACTTTCTCCCTGCCAGCAGTACAGATCAGAGGCACAGTGGAGACGTTGTCTGACAGGACGCTCCATATCTACGAGAGTGTTCCAGAGTTAGAGATATTTTACTGATTTGCAAATTGTTGAAATCCCCTTGGAAACATGAAGCTACAGAATTGCCCCTATTTAGAAAGATGAATGGCAAATCAGACGGCTTGGACAGCTCATCCTAACCTATTTTCTGACGGTACTCATAATGTAGGTATGAACAGCTGGTTCTGGAGTCTGTATAGCTCAGAATGGCGTGATGGCAGTCGTGATGAATAGGAGGTTAAATCCATAATAGCAGGGAGCTGCTTGCCTTTGGAGATGAATTGCAGGTGGAATCCATGCAACCAAACATCCATCTTGCTGCCTCACTGCAACCCGGACACAGCTATTAACATCCTTTACAGTATGCAGAGCAGGGACATGGGTGTGCAGTCAATGCATGGACACATATGGACTGAGACGTTGCTGCACCGTAGCCAACAAAATGTGCCGCTACAGTATTTACCGCAGGTCACCGTGATAACTCAGCATATACTCCCATTTCTGAAAGCCTTTCCATTGGCAGTGTAGGTGTGACATTTGTGGTGCTGACACATCTAGCTTGCTTGGATCGCCACAGAGGATAGGCAGAATTAAATAGTCATGAGGTACTGGGTTTACATAGACACTTTTTTGTCTTTCCAAATGGAATATTTTTGATTGACTGGGACATGGGATGTCCCCTAAATCGAGACCGGTGTTTACATGTGCCGTCGCAACTTATCGGAATGGATGTTAAACCTGCACCCATTATCTAGCCCACACCTGATTCAAATGAAAGGGCCATTATCAGGCTTCTATCGGCCCATTCATTTGAATCAGGTGTGTTGGAGCAGGGAGACATCTACAACATGCAGGGCAATGGTCCCCCAGGGCCAGGATTCCCCACCTCTGATCTACTGTATAACCTTTATGTTAAAGGGTGCCCCCAAAATCTTATTTTTAACCATTTACAGACCTCCACGATATTCTGCAAATTTTATAGATGATTTAGCTGAAATACTTTCTGTTATATCAGTTGACTATAACTTTCTTATTATTACAGGGGATTTTAACATCCACATAGATAATAGTACTGACAATA
>JAODLL010082988.1:0-14837 GCA_026546735.1 Forbesichthys agassizii
TATATATATTTTTTTTTTAGTATGCTGCGTTGAAGTACCTGCCAACAGTACTACATGATGTCGAGAAAGTGTTTGATGCCAAACTTCTGAGGTAGGCTACTTTACTCACACACACACACACACACACACACAGTTTTTGGTTTAATTCTCAATTTCCCAGAATGCCTCTTGGTCATTAAAATAAACCAGCAACCCAGCAACACACCTACATCTTTGTTACGTGGGTAGTACAATCCACAGCAAGAAGAAGTTGAAATAGCTTCATTTAACCTCTGGGTGACCCGAAGTCTGACATGCGCACTACCATTTAGTCTAGCTAATGACCATAGGAACAGGTTGAGAGTGCTCAGGCTGGAAAAGTAACTCTTAGGACACTTTGTCCTCACTATTTGACAGGCCAACCAATGAGTAATTGGGTTGCTACATTATGTCCTTATTACGTTGTTGAAAGAGGGTGTTAATTATGGTTTTTTTTGTTGTTGTCTTCAATTGGTAACACCTCCCTCCTCATAAATGATGTCATCATCTTTTTGTGACCGCTGTGTGTGTGTTTTGGGGGGAGGGGGGGGGGGTCAGTGTTCAGATCTGCAGGCCCTAGGGTGAATGTGTCAGCACAGTGTCACAGAGGTGCAAACTATAACGTCCTCCGCACATTGCAGGAAGCAGGGGGAGGTGGAAGCGTTAAAATGAACATCTACATCGCCACATAGCTCTTTACGATGTATCGCTCCTTAAAGTAATGCTCAGTGAGCCGAATTGTTATTGTAGAAATGTTACGCTATTCAGTAGTCAACAAATGCAGGAGACGATGTATTGTGTGACTGTATTATGTTGCTATTACCACAATTTACCGCTTTACTTCTGCACGTGCAGCATTCTTACCGTACGTTTCTTGAAACATCTCATATTCGACCCGATTCAACATGCCAATGCTAAGTTAGTGTACAGTAATAATAATTCATCTTTTTAATTTTTTTTAAGCTTGCTCTCAAGCAAACGCACAACCACAGTTCAACATATTTACTCATATTTAGTCGTGTTATTCTTTGCTCAGGACACAATTTACTAACCCTACCCCTAATGCCATATCTTTACATAGTTGTTTGCTGCAATATTAATGTTCAGAATGTAGAAGTGAAATGTAAAGTTTATTACACTTAAAATAGTACTTTTTGAGTGTTTACTACAGTTCATTCAAGCCACTCTCATCTGGTATAAGCAATTTATTATTACAATTTTAGGACAATATTAACAAACTGTTAATAATAATTATTATTTGAAGGAATGGCTTAGTTCGAGGGGCTTCTATGTGAGTACGTAACAATTCTTTAACCGACCCCCCTCCCTCCATCCTAGAACAGGCCTGTAACAAACATGAAAAACACAATGTTGTGTGTTTTGTTGTGTTTGCTGTGCACACACACACACACACACACACACACACACACACACAACAAAACCAATCATAACAGAAAGATTAGGATCAGGAGAGGTGGCAGGAGGTCGTCAAAATGGCGGGGGGGACCTGTTTGCTAAGGACCAATAGGTCAGGGTGAGTCAGCTGAGTATAGTGATCAGCTGAGTGGCGGCTGACTGTCAGATGGTGGCCGGTAGCGTGCAGACCTCCGTGGCCTGCCAGAACAAACGCTATACGCTCAGTTATGTGCTGTAGGGCAGCAGCTTTCAACCTGTGGGTCGTGTTTTGTGGGAAAGATTAGTCCTCTCTAGGTGGGTCCTACCACAAAAAAGTTTTGGAAGTCCTGCGGTAGGGGATAGTGAATGAGTGAACAGGTTGTCTCTCTGACTGACACATTCCAAAAGCTGTCTGCATTACTAACTTGGCTTACTGTACACTTCATCATTTCTCGCCGCAAGGTGTAGGATTTGTTTAAGTCTCAGCTGCGATGTGATTGGTGTAGACGGCAAGCACAGACATGTTGTTTTTTTTGTGTGTTTTTGCTCGTTTGTGCTTTGGAGCCGTCTGTAGGGTACAAGATGACATTTTCCCATTTAATGAGATGCAGCTGAGATAATTACAGTCTGATTAAGCTGCGGTGCCAGGTGTGTTGGACGACGTGTCACGTATCTTGGTGTCAGAGCACGCACGACAACATTCACGCACGCCTGGTGGTTTTGGCTAGCATTTCAGAGCCGAGGTTAATACATATTATTCTAATGTCTGCCCCCAGCATGCTTCCAGACTCTGGAACGCCCATCCCCTCCATGTACAGTACGACATGCAACCACGGCCACCTCCTTTGTTAATAAACCTCTCAAAACCCATCTCTTTAAAGTTGCCTTCATCAATTAACCCTTTGTTCCACTCTCTGGTCTCCACTGCCCTCCCAATGAGCCTGTATTATGTTTTAATATAATATATATATTTCAATTTTTTTATTTATTTAATTGTATATTGTTTTTAAAATGTATAATGTCCAGTACTATATATCTTAACAACATGTTTTATATTGATCTTTATATGTATTATTATTATTATTATTATTATTATTATTAATAATAATAATAATAATAATGTATTTATTATAATAATCAGTATGGACGTGTCACTTGTATCTATGGGTTTACATGGCTGAGCACAGACACAAACAGAGAGAGAGAGTGAATTTTAGCCATGCGTCGCACACCGTTTGTTCAATTTATCTAAGCGGTGGAACGTGTAAGCAGCCACTTTAATTATTCTGTTATTGCTTTTTTGGGCTGGACGATGGCTCAAACTTGTGTCTTCATTAAAAGGGTTTTAAGGGGGTGGGTCTGGCTCATTTGTTTTCATGGAGCATGCTCGGGTCGGCTCTGGGTCTTAACACAGGCATATCCTTTAGCCTGCTGAGGCCAGACACGCGTCTGTCATTTTGGATTCCATTTAGAGGTCGATGTAGTTGTAGTTGTAGATCATGTCACCCATCTGTGTTGATGTAGTTTAAACCTTCATGTTTAATCCTCATAGGTGGGAAGAGAGGTCACTGGTGATGGATTCCACATTGTGGGGAAGTGAAACAGTGTGAGGCTGTAGAAAATGTTTTTTAGGCATATTTCACGCAAACCATTTATAATGAGTAACAGACACATTTCTTCTCCTCCCCTCCCGCTCTCTTTCATTACCCTCATTCCTCTATTCCCTCTCTATAACGATTTCTTCCCCCACCCGCCCTCATTCTTGCCCTTAGGATTCTTTCATTGCTCTGTGGTTTCCTACATCAGTCCGACTTTGATTTAAAACTCACGGTCCATTAGAACAGCGGTTTTCAAACTGTGATTTGGGACCCACAGGTGGTCCGCGAGTGGGAGTGAGAGGGTCGTGGAAATTGCAAGCGTTCATTGAATGAACAAAGAATATCAATGAAATGCTTTCACGTTTTACTATCGTGTTGTTCCACTCATTGGTTCGTGAGTAAGGTTGTGGTAAAATAGCCTACTTGTTCCCGATTGGATGACGTCCACCATAGATTCTGGAGCGCTCTGCTCCAAAATATTTGGCACACACACACACACAGGTACAGCATTAGCTATTGGATAGGTTTTTGAAAATGTTTGTTACCGATACTTGGTGTTTGGTGGGTCTCTAAATAGATTAGTCCTTTCTAGGTGGCATAAAACGTTTGGGAAGCCCTGCATTAGAATACATACATGTGTTCATACTGTATGTCTTTATTGTCTTATTTGTTTTTGCTCGTTTTGCTCGTATGTTGCTGCTGTAATATTGTATAATACTATTATATAATATTTAATATTGTATAATACTATTATATAATATTTAATATTGCCCCGTCACCTCATATCTTTCTAACGCCCTCCCCCTCCATCTCCAGTCGCCTGCTGCAGGACTTCTACACCAGCATTGTAACTGAGAAGCTTCAGAAACAGAAGGTGGCCTCCATGACAGAGATAGTCAGCAGCCAGCTCTTCCAGAAACAAGGTGCGTGAATTAGACCAATCAGAAACCTTGATAGAGGCGAGACATCTGACCAATTACTCCTTTATAAACTTTAAATAATCTCAGACAACCCCAATCACCACCCCCCCCCCCCCCCCCTTCCCCACCACAAAAAATGTACATGGCCAGTTTATTTTATTAATTTTTTATTTTTTTATTTGATTTACATACTTTAAAGAGCAATACTTGCATCTCACTTCAAGATTTAATGAGGCGATAACATAATCATAATACATTGTACATAGATAGACTTTAGCTCTCTGACTGCTAATTGATGGCTCTAAATGTGTTATCTTAAAACAGCTTGGGGAAACAGGAAGGCATAAGGCCAATTTTTGGTTCCGTTTTCCCTGGGGTCAGCCATACCCATAATATATGCATAGTCTCTTCGACGAAGGCACTCGTGAGGAGCGAATATCTGTAAATGGGTTTGTACTGTTTATTCTGTGGCACTTGATACCAACAATCATATCTAGGCACATTACGCTAATGTCCATCCTCCAGAATATAATTACTGTATGACAGCTGCGATTATGTCAACCAGCACTTTCACCTACACACCGGCACTGTAATCAATGCTATGGACCTTATTTAACTGACATCACAATCAAGCATACAGTAAGTGGCATCTGGGAATATACTAACTCCCTTGAAGCAGAAAGGCGTACATCCTGTCACGTACCCCCTGTGATTAAACGTTCACGGGGTTACAATCACCTGAACCCCCCACGGAGCTGAATTGCTGACATTCAACTTCCATCCAAGCTGAAAGCTTCCTAGAGATAAAGATCTGGAAACGATACAGAGGGAGCAATACGAAAGCAAATGAGAACGGTTTGCACCTCATTGGCTGTTGCTGGTGACTTTGAATTGTAGTAATAAAGTATGAGGGCTCCTAAAAACTATACAGCATGCCACTTTGAATAAAGGTGAATGCTACGTTATGTATTGTAATAATTGTTTTGGGATTGTAAACCGTCGGGTTAGATAGGAAAATGATATCCTCTCATCGACATACTGCTGCCTTCCTTCTCTCACTGTGTGGCCAAATCATATCTCACTACAGTGCACTAAATAGGCTGAGAAATGTGCTGTTGACTGGATAATATGTTTAAGTGCACTACACTCCAGTGATCAAGTACCCTGGACCAGTCCCAAATAACCATCCCCACCCCATTCCACCGCCACTTGCCCCATTCTCTGGTTCAGCTCTAATATGGCCGTCTAATTATCTTGTAGAGGGCTGATAAGTGGAGCTTTCCTAATGCAGAGGGCCACACCGTGATGAATGGAGACGGCAAATGCTGTGTTAATGTGACTCGATAAGAAAGCCGTTAGCCGTTCTCCTCGTTGAGTGAAGGACTGGCAGCTCACAGCCATGGAGTGCAGGAGACAGATGTTTGGTTTGGGAGGGAAGTCTGGCACCTAACGAGACACACTTAGATCCTCATCACAAATAAAGGCGTTTGCGCTCGACTTCTCTCCAATATTGGCTTTATCCCATGACTTACATATGTACAGATGTGGTCAAATTAGTTTGGTACCCTTACAGCTAACATATTGGGTTATTAACATCATGTTTGGCCATGACATTTTCATTCAACTCTTGTTAAATCTAAAATGTAAGCAAAGTCTGATTTTTATGGAACAAACAACGAAAGATGCCAATTACCTTTAGCTCTCTTTACCTTTAGTATCTCTTTGGTACATCTTGCTTCAGGTGTGCTTGTGTCTATTGGGTTTCGCAGTGCATACTATAGTGCCAAGCGGGCCATGTATCACAGTTGCTGTTTCTGGCTATCGATGTTTTTGGTTGGCCTGTCGGTCGCCGGGTCGCGTTCTCCAGCGCTGATCCTGGCTGAGGTGATGGATTCCCTGCTGGCCGACGTGGCACGCTTTCCCTGGTGATTAGCAAGGAAGGTGGGAGGGAGAGGAAAGGTGGAGGAGAGAGTGGAGATAAAGAAGGATAGAACACCACGGTTGAGAGAGAGAAAAGGGTTGACGTGGTGAGGTGCATGCGGTCACTGCGCTAGAGCTTTCTCTGCTAAACAGTGCAGTCTGTGCTGTATCCTTTATCTCTATAGTGCCTAGCAGTTGCAAGTTCTTCCATCCACCATTTGAGGCATTTTGGAATATAAATCGTTTGTATAGAGGACACAGCAGTGTACAAAGGCACAGTTTAGCTCACTTTGTATTAACACATTGACAAATTAAATTCTAGCAGACCTACCTTGTGATAATCTATCCCCACTATAACATAAACCACCCACTCCCTCACCAACCAAACCTACATAAACTTCATGCAGGCAGTTTTAAACCTTTAATTGAAGCCTCCCCACAAGGCTATACTATTCAGGATTGCTGTAAGTCAGGTATATACTCCCATATAGAGTTGGATTCATTTAGAACATTCAAGCAAATCCCATTCCTAATTAAAGACGCCGCTCAATTCTCTACTTACTAATTTATAGATCTCAGCCCTCTCCTTCAGCGAGCACCATCACTACTCTGTTTCTGGTTGCATCCTGCCCTGACATAATAGCCTGCTGAATCTTGGCGATTATAATGTCCATTTCTGCTGTTCTACTAAAACGTTAGCCACAGAGAATTGTTTTCTTTCACTGACAGGTATTGCAAGCTAATTGTAAGCGAATACACTCATACACAATTGTAAACGAATACACTTTTATCCTCGCATTTCGCTATCTTACCGTTTTCTGTTTGTACTGGTAAAATTATCCCGTACTTCTACACAGCTCTGGCTCCGTAAATAGGAACACAAAGTGGCGAACACTGCTCAACAAAGCCGCAGTACTACGCATCGCTTCACACTTCATTTACACTATGGGCCGGATTTACTAACATCCCAGATAAAGAGTGCTAAATTGTATGGGTATTGTAGAATATTGCATGTGTAATTTTATTACGTATTACAGGTGATCAACTAAGAATGATTGCGTAAATGACAATTGGTGCAAACAACATGGAAGCAGCAGTATTTAAATTAGAATTGTGTTTCAATGGTTTCCCGCACTGGAGAGTCGGGGGGCAATGCAGTCTGACTGTAAACTCAATCGCAAATTCGACACGAATTAGAGGTGACAAATATAAAAGAGACAACTAACCATATTGGTGAACTACAGCAAGACGTGAATGTAACAAATTAAAGGATGAGTATGTCATCTTGGAAATCCAAGTAACTTAGCCAGATTTTGAAAAATACAATCGAAATAAAAGCACCGCCCCTTGCCTCAATCATCCAACCATCTGCATGCCTTCGGTAGAATCCGCGGTCACGATAGTGCACAATTAAGCAGAGTACGTGCAAGAACGTAGCTCACGCAGACAGACAGTTAGGCCAGCTAATCGCTGAGTTCGGTCCGAACTTTATGACTGTGCGCGGTTTTCACATTTCTGCGACTCTCACAGATGACGGATATTTCTAATCTTATTGTCAGAGCATTTAATTTAGTCATTGATATCGGAGTGTAAAGAGAATTTCAAGAAATATGACTAAATGTGCTTCTGACATGCAAATTACATACTCATCCTTTAAGGGAGAGTATCTGTGAGAAAATAAATGTCGTAGGTTAAACAAAAAGAAAAAGAAAAAATATGTCAAACCTGGTCTCATGGACCATGTTTGTGGTCTGTGAGACCCCATATATGAATGTGGATAAGTTATATTTGTATTGTTGTTGTTTAAGGTAGGCTATAGTTGTAACTCAAAGCAATTTAACTTCAGTCTCCTATAACAACACACAAACAGGTTCATATGCATATCGTTGTGTAATAAATATATTTGAATACATGTTTGTCTATGCCTTAAACTTCACTCTCCACGAGTTAATTTGTTCTGTCTCACTACATTTAGCCCACACTCCATTCACTGCTAGTAGGCTACCGACCAAGCTTTAAAAAAAAAAGAGAACAAACTAGCCTAATTAAAAAGAAAGCGCTGAAAATAGCCTACAGACTTAAAATTGTGTGTCGCACCAACTTTCTCTCCCAGCCCTGCTAGGATTGCATTTATGAAATGATGACGAAGCTTATAATGTCACAGCGGCTCACTTTGGCCCCACTCCAGAGCAGTCCCATCTCAGGCGCGGCTCGGTACTGTTAGAGAATTTATTGATTTCCAGTCTTTTACAGTATATCTTATACAGTATAGCCTCATGCCAACTTACTGTATATTAGATATGTATGTGACCGAATGACCTATGCTCTCCTCATGGGAGAACTTTGAAGAATGACCATCTGTCTTTACCTTCAATATTTCCCCCTTTGTCTTAACTTATAACCCCCTCTGGTGTGTGTTTATCACTGTACTGTAGCTCATATCCCCTTGTATCTTGATTGATTACCACTGCAAGCAGACCCTTTGCTGTCATTGTGAACTCCTTGTTGTTCCAAAGACACCCTTCTCCCTTCGGTCACAGTATAAATATCTGTAGATGTAAGATGATCTTAGGCAGAAGCATCTTACATAGCATGTTTTATGTGTCTTCTCCATGACCATGTTCCTCATTAAATATATTCATTAGGACAACAACGACTCATAGCTGAATTATTGTTTTATCACAGGTACGACTTTGCGCGATTAAACTTATAATGGAAATGCAAATGAGCATGGCACGGCTCGACTCGGTGCAGCCAAATGTGTCAGTGGAAACGCCTCTACGAGTAAGCTCATTTCTCTGTGGTCATGTAAACACCATATCCCAAAAGTTTTAAACCAGGATAAGCCTCTTAATCGGGATACTCAAGTCCTTGTAAATGCACTGAATGTGTTAGCAAGTGTTCTCGAGAATGACTAACTTTAACTAACTTCAAGCCATAGTTACCAAGTGACCCCTGAATTTGGGAATTTGGGTACTTCCGTTATATTAACCAAGGTGTGATACCTAAAGCTCTCTATTTCTGTTGGACCCTCTCTACTGTAGGTCAACATTGCATCCTCTAAACCTTATTCGTTTTGACACATAAACACTACCAGTGTCAGATCTGACTGGGCATCTGTCTGACATTATTGCCTCTTCTGTCGACCATGTGGGCAGTAATTCCCTTGGTGGTCGCACAGCACACATCGATTCTCTGGACAACATAAAGCACCCGCATTAAATGGGCACCGTTATTCTCTGAAACATAAAAGCTCTTGTAGGATATTGTAACGCTCTCTGCATAACTTAAATTAGATTTCAATCTTTCTCTAACGATATATTAAATGATATACTGTGTACAGTGTATATATATATACACTCACTCTCAATTGCAATTATTACATTTTATCCACAGCTAATAACTACACACAAATATATTCCAATGTTAAGGTGCTGCTGATGCTGGTCTGTGTTATTTTGCTTATAACTAACTAAATAATTACATGTTTAAACATTGTGGAACATGGCGTGGCTTTAGAGATACACGTTGGCTTTGAGAGATGAACTCTTTCCTGGTTCAAACTCTACTGTATGAAAACTCTACACTGTATGTCACAACATGTGGCTCATAGCCTTACCACTTTAAAATACCCACAAATCCACACCAGTCAATCATGATATACCCAAGGGTTATTTCTACTGTTACACTGATACGTTAAATATTTTATAAATAATGATTTATATATAAATCATTCTCCTTCGTTCCACAGCTTGTTTGAAGCTTTTATACAGAATATGACGTGTTTAGACCCTCTGTGGTTGATAATAAATAAGTTTGACTTGACTGGTTGGAGCTAGGGCAATTTTGCACTCGTTTTGTATTGAGAAGTGTACCTTTTAAGCGTCCAGAAGCCGCAGCAGCGTGCCCAACCCTCTCATTTTAAAACAAGACACACATTGTGCGGAATGAGACGGTGATGAAACGATGGTAATGGTGATGAAAACTGTCTGAGAAATGAGAGAACGGGAATGATAAGCAACAAGGGGAAGAAGTGGGTGGACAGCAAATGAAGGGAGAGACCAGGGTGACACAGTGATTAGTAAGGGAGAGACAGGGGGATACGTTGACGGCAGTGAAAGATGGACGAGGGAGAAATAGGGCAAGAATATGGCGGCTGGATGGGGAGAACATGTGATAACTTATAGGGAAGGTGTGAGAGAGAGGGAGAGAGATCGACCTTGGATCCGTGTACAATGTATCCCAAGAACCGCCCCTTTCACTTGTCCTACCTAGTTACTGTAACTAGGTAGGACAAAACGCCATAGAAAGCTATTACAGCAAAACAGACAGTTGACGGAAGGTTCCGTCAGATTTTGCATGTCAAAAAGGGCGGGGCCTGGGAAAAGTCAATTAAAGGTATAGTCTGCTTTTGTAAGCTAATTGTAAGCTAATACTTTTTTAAATAACTCCTCGCATTTCGCTAGCTTACTGTTCCTCTGTGCATGATGCAAAATGAATCCGGTACTTCTACAAAGCCCTGTAAATAGCCCTGTAAATAGGAACGCAAACAAAGTGGCAAACACCCCTCACAACAACAACAACGTCAATGCGTGTCAATGTGTGGGGGGACAGAGCTTCGAAGGGAGTCTGCTTGGATTCAAGCTCAAAATTAGCAAGTGTTCTCGAGAATGACTGACCCCGCCTTTAAAGACCTTCTCAGAATGTCTATCAGCTGACCCCGTCTCAAAGAGAAATTGGTCTGCCTCACCCCCCATTTATTTCTAACCCCACATCACTGTACCACCACAACCACAGTGCTGGTTTTATGTATTTATTCATTCTTTTTTATTTTTTTTTCCTTATTTGTTTATGTAGACATTCACCAGTTGATCTCAGTCCCCATGCTGTGCCAAATGAGGGCTGACACTCATAGTAATTGATATTCATTTTAGCATCGTATGCTAATCAGGCTTCGTGTTTGCCTTCGTGCCATTGGAGTACGCAGGAAGGCAGAATTATACATTTATATCGGCTAATGGCCTCTGGTGTCCTATCACTGCACTCCAATACATATTTAATATCCCTACCTGTCTGTCTGTGTGGTTGGCCGCCCTTCTGTCGGGCTGGCATATAGCCTGCTATCAAGGGATAAGTGTCGACTCGCTGAGAGCTGGGGAAAGATGATTGATGGTTTGCCTGTGTGTGCGTGGGTGTGTGTGTGTGGATACATGTGCGTGTGTGTGTGCGTGCGTGCGTGCGTGCGTGTGTGTGGATACATGTGTGGGTGTGTGTGCGTGCATGCGTGTGTGTGTGTGGCAGTATTATATAGTTCTATGGTGTGCGCGCATGGTTAAGCATGATGGGAATCCCTTTGTGCGTGTTAGATAGAATTAAAAAGAAATGCGTTTGGTGTTGGGACATTCTTTGAAATTAGTTAATAATTAATGTGATTCATTTTAATATTTTAACATCGACAAAATTATTTAACATTTTAAATAATATTGCATGGGTGACTTTGAAAATATTATTATTATTATTATTATCTTACATTAAATATTCATTCTAAACACAGTATATTTGCAACTTTTGTACAACTTCTGGTTTGTCAGGGAAAAAAATTAACAGCAGCATGCTAAAATAGATTATTTATATATAAATAACATATTTATGTATACGGTATTTTAAAATTAGATTAGATTTAACACAGCTAATAAAAGTTTTTTTGGTTTTTTTTTATTTAAAAAAATGTAATTTAAGCATGCCTAACATCGAGTTCATAAGTACAGTTTGTATGTACAATTTTGATTATTACAAATAATTACAGATTATTATTAAATTAATGGTTAGGACCTGATCTTAAGTAAGTAAACCATTACACTATTTCAAATAATAATCATCTGTATTGTCTACAATTGTAGACATTTGCATTTATTCAGTGTACGCTACTGAGTCTCGGCAGGCATATACCGTACACGATACATATATGTGCATGTTCACAGAGCCACATAATGCCACTGCACGTCACAAGAGTTAATCTGTTTGAAAAATAAAATGGCTCAATTTGGACAAATGATTCTGCTGTCATCCATCGCTGTGACAGATTGAGAGCGTCTGTACTGATTAGGACAAAGCACAACAGATGAGAGACAGCAGAAGGGGGGTGTCTATCGCTTTTGTTGGCCGACTGGTTTGCCAAAGCTGGTCAAAGGCCTCCAATCAGTCCACCAGACCTAGTCTCTCCTCTAGCTGTTTATCCCACCCTGGTCCATCTGTCCATCAATCTGGACATAACCCTCGAGTCATGCTGTGTCTTACTTTTGATAGGAAATGGGGAGGAAACTCATGAATTCTAATAATTTTTGAAGCTATAATAATAACAGGGAGCATTAAGTCTCATTGTTCTACTGCACAGTGAGTGACTGACTAGGAAAAATGACCTTGATCCCACGTCATGGTAAATGAAAAATTAACTGCATTCATACTGCCCTTTTCCAACCTTCTGGCAATCAAATCCCTGTACAGTTTTGCCTCCCGTTCACACACACCCGTGTTGGCGACAGCCAAGCGAGGCGCCCCCTGACCACCAGGAGCAGCTAGGTTTCGGTGTATTGCTCAGGGACACCCCCACACTTGGTGCGGGGTTCAAACCAGTGACCATCTGGATCACCTGTTGCCCAGCTCGAACCCAGCCACCCCCCCATCCACCCTGTCATGCATGCTTCATCCGTGCCGCGCCATATAAACTGCAGCCATCCCATTAGTTTAATTGCTGGCGTTTCACAGTGCCGCATTAAGCAGCATTGTTGACATTGCTCACGCCCACCACTGCATCCCCCCTCCGTTATTACACAACAGCTGTATGTCAGGGAGTATTAAATATGGATGACTGAGTGCCGATATTAACGGCAGGATTTAATCAGGGCTGAGTGTTCTCAGCTGCTCGCGCAATCCGTTCTCCACCAACCTTATGTTATTGACTGGTGACTCAGATTTTGCATACGGTGGTGTTTAATGGTCTGGAGAGTTTTTGTTGTCGTAACTGATGCTTGTATTATTTAAAAGAGGCACAGCCCTGATTGGATGAGGTTTTCACTAACACCACCTTCATGTTCGGACTGAGCTGGTGGTCATAGTGGCCTACTCAGACATAAAAGAAACCGGTAGCTTCAGGGCTTTTTACATTGCATACTCTCAGCAGCCCGGGGCTATAAGAGCTAAACCCGGGCTAACTTAGTCCATTTTCACACACACACCTACAGTAAACCCAGGGCTAAACGAGTCAAACTGCACTTCAAGGAGCCCTGGATTAAATATAAGTTGCCGTGTTCCAACTGACAACATCTTTACGAAAAGTCTATTGTATTTTATCCCCGTTTCACACTGGCACCTTTTAGACCCGGGTTAAGTCAAACTAACGCCCCTTACATGCTGGATGCGTAGTTGCGTACCATTTCACAGGGATTTAATTATTTTCCTATGGATTGCAATGTAGAGCTTGCAACATTGCGTTGTATATGCAGTTGCGTCAGGTGAAGAGCTACAGTTACGCACGCACTGAAAAAATCCAACACATGCAGTAAAAACACATTTGTAAACATGACCTGGCTATACCAAAAATATAGATGTGGCTCATTTTATTATAAACTTGGACTCCTACTATATTAATTACCACATTTCCCTTGAAGCAGTGTCAGTTTCATTCAGGTTTCATTACGTTAGCTTACTAGGACCGGCCACGGGACCTCTTATCATCACCATGGATACAAATTAGATGGAGTTGTCACGTAGAATGTTGCATTGTGGTTGCGTAAAAAACTATGCAGCGTAAGGAAAATACGCATCCAGTATGTAAGGGGCGTAACCCTGCAAACCTAGGACTAACCCTGTTCTGGAGCAGGGCCAACTAGGCCTGGGCTAAAATCGAGGTTATCACACTTATAATATAAATTATTCTAGGACTGTGCCAGTGTGAACGCTTTCTTAGCCCGGGGCTAACACACCCTTAGCCCGGGGCTAACACACCCTTAGCCCGGGGCTAACACACCATTAGCCCGGGGCTAACACACCATTAGCCCGGGGCTAAGAATGTCGCAGCGCAGTGTGATAAGCCCTATTGATAAGCATCAGAACCTCAGATATTTGGATTTTTAACAATGTTGGACATTTAAACACAATGACCAGTCCATGTACAATACATAAAGCTTACCCTCCGCAACCCTAAAGGGTTAATAAAGCTGGCCTTGACAAATACAGAACAAATGGCAAAATTGTTTGTGCCTTCTGCAGAAAAAAAAAAAAGAAAACCAACAAACTAAATGTATCTTATTACATATTTTTTCACAGTTTTGTTTTCAGAGCAAATTGTGTAGTTGTAATTTCAAAGCTGTCAGTTTAACTACCCCATGAGGTATGTATGTGTGTGCGTGTGTGTGTGTGTGTGTGTGTGTGCGTGTGTGTGTGTGTTTGTGGTAACAGGTTGCCTATGGCCCAGTATGTATCGTAGCAGCTCATATATCTATATATGGCTATATTACAAGTTAGAGAGGCGTTGATCATAAAAAGTAGTGTAATCATAGTGCGCACGGTGTAGCCTATAAGGCTATAACACACACTGCTCTGTGTTTTATTCTGTTCCCTTGAGATTGTTCTGGTGAGTCTGTCCTGTTCTGGCCTTTTAGGTCATATATTCACTTTTGTATTACTGTGTGTTCTTTCCAAACTGTGGCATAATATATCACCTTATTTCGTATGCATCATTAATGTACTGTAAAGCTATATATTTTTTTTTACGTTCACATTATAGCCAACAAACTTGCATCATAGACCAACGCAGCTGTGTTAAGTGTAATAATGGGTGTAACTTTGGGTAATGGCATGGGCAGCAACAGATCCACCTTGGTCAAGTATCACTGGTTCGTCTCCAGAAGGTTAATGAGAGAGAGAGAGAGAGAGAGAGAGAGAGAGAGAGAGAGAGAGAGAGAGAGAGAGAGAGAGAGAGAGAGAG
>JAODLL010082989.1:0-14835 GCA_026546735.1 Forbesichthys agassizii
TATATGTATGTATGTATATATGTATGTATGTATATGTATGTATATATATGTATGTATATGTATATATGTATATGTATATATGTGTATATGTATATATATATGTATATATATATGTATATATATATGTATGTATATATGTATATATGTATGTATGTGTATATATGTATATATGTATGTATGTGTATATATGTATATGTGTATATGTGTATATATATATGTATATATATATGTATATATATATGTATATGTATATATATGTGTGTATGTATATGTGTATGTATATGTGTGTATATATGTGTGTGTATGTATATGTGTATGTATATATGTGTGTGTATGTATATGTGTATGTATATGTGTGTATATATATGTGTATGTATATGTGTGTATATATGTGTATGTATGTATATGTGTATATATATGTGTGTGTATGTATATCTATCTATCCAATATCTTCTATTTCCTCATGGGCTGCACCGCATTTAATGTTGTTAAGGGTCTTTTCAATTGATTGTTACTTATTACAGTACAGTATATATCAATGTTCTCTTTGTTTTCTGGAATTGCAGTGTTTTTGTTCTTTATATAGACTTAACCGTAGATACAGTTGTGCTTAGACTGGTGTGATTACGTCTGAAGACGCCAGGCTGTGTCTCTGTCTCTCCCCTCTATGCAGCTAAGATCTGTGGAGAGGATGGCCTGGTGGACCCCAACTGCTTCCTCGTTGCACAGTCCGTCGTGGTCACCATCCTAGAACAGCAGTGAGTTTCCTCAACACCACGTTTAGTCACCGAGACTAAAGGGGCTCTGCTTGGTATTTAAATTGCGTCTGAAATCACCCTTGTGGTGAAGTCACCATTGCAAATATGATTTTTTTGTGTTATAAAAAGTATGCGTTGCAATTCTAAAACAATGCTATTCCTCTCTCCCTACAGCCATCCACACTAATACAATTAAGGAATATAACGTATACCCTGTGTAGCCTGTGAGACCTATGCTTTTCCTTCCAAGACCAACCCCTCTTTCCCATTCAACCTTCCCAGGTATTTTAGTGAATTCCTGCGCAGCCATCACTTCTGTAAATACCAGATTGAAGTGTTGACCAGTGGCTCTGTGTTCCTGGCAGACATTTTGTTCTGTGAATCTGCACTCTTCTACTTTTCGGAGGTGGGTGCTCTCTGGGGTTTCATCAATGAAACCTGTGTGGTTGGTTACGAGGCCCAGCGGTACTAGATACGGCTTTTCTAACCCTGTTCCTCTCCATAAAACTTGTCATAAACTGTTGCAAAGTCAAAGATCAATAACAAATCTCGTGAGTAATGCAATGAGGCCTTACTCACGCGGCTGCTTGCTTTCCCTACAGTACATGGAGAAGGAAGAGGCGGTGAACATACTCCAGTTCTGGCTGGCGGCGGACAACTTCCAGGACCAGCTGGCGGCTAAGAAGGGCCAATACGACGGACAGGAGGCCCAAAATGATGCCATGATCCTCTACGACAAGTAGGAGCATCTTTCTCTGCTGGTTTAAATGACCTTTTGGTCTTGAACAACCTCGGGGGAAACTCATCGGCTATGGTCTTTGACGGTGGTTAAGCCTCTGCTGGCAAAGTTTAATATCTTTGGCGTATTTCAAGATTTTAGTCAATTCTGGCCAAGACTACTACTTCCATCCGCTGGTCATTGCACACTGTCCGATTCTCTACTTGAGACACCAGAATGAGTTCAGTTAGTCAAATAGCCGGAGTATAGGCTATATATCAGAGATGGATTCATATGGTAGTGAGTAGTGACTGTCACTGTGACATCCCAACTGATCTCTGATGGAGTTTGTTTGGTGTCTCTATTAGGACAGATACGCTGTCAACACTCTTGCAATTGGTCATATGGCCTGTTGTGATTGATCAATCAAGTCATGTGATCTCTTGGTTGGTTGACCCAATCTGTATGCCTCTGTCTTAAAAGAATAAATAAATAAACAATAACTTTTTTTACATTTTATTGAAAAATATAATTTGAGTTAAGTAATTATTAGGGAATTTATTTACTTATTTACTTTCTTGACATCCTCAATGCCTTTCATTTGTCCTGACAGTGATTTTAAAGTCAATTTCCTGATGGCCATTACATAATTACTGCATCTTAAGCACTTTTACATGATCTTAAACGCTGCTTGGTAGGTAATCCTTGTGCTGCCCCCTTCTGAGGGATTGCTGCATGTTCCGTTTGCCCTGTCCTCTCCAGGTATTTCTCGCTGCAAGCCACCAACCCGCTGGGCTTCGGTGACTCTGTGCGCATGGAAATAGAGTCCAATATTTGCAGGGAGGGAGGGCCTCTACCTGACTGCTTCACCACTCCTCTCAGACAGGCGTGGACAACCATGGAGAAGGTGAGCTCTCCAGATAGCTGCAATGTGATGTCCCATACTTCACTCCAGCTGATGTTAACTAGCATCTGTTCCAAAAAAAGAGGTTATCTTCTATCCAAGGGTTTACAGATCCTCCTTAAGAAGACCAGAGCATGAGACTGATTGCACCAATAGAGGATTATTGTAATCTCCTGGAGCTACATTTAAAGGCCAATTGTGCTGTTCTAAAACAGAGAGGTTAGAGCAAGTGAACATGCCACAGAAAGTATTGCGGCCTCTTTGTATAATTGGCCCTCTACGGAGAGCCAGATGGTGAGAATGTTTTACTAGACGAGATGAACTCGATGGTGTTCTACTTTTAATTAATTTAAACTGTGTATTCTTGATAGTTTCAGATGAATAATATTATTATTATTATTATGGTTTGTTGTGTTCTGCTTGTTCTCCTTCTGAGCATTAAGGCATTCCCCTGAGGGTTTTGCATTACAGTGACTAGCATGGCGTCACAACCCCAGTACACGTTGATAACGTGCTAATGCTGGAAGCTGAATATATGGCTTCAGCATGCGTCTCCGCTGTGCTTCCAGGTCTACATGCCCGGCTTCCTGTCGAGTAACCTTTACTACAAATATCTGAGCGACCTCATCAACTCGGTGCGGGCGGACGAGTTTGTGAACCCAAGCACAGCGGGGCAGGGCGGGCCCGCCGACAACGACCGCCAAAGCACAAATTCGGGCGAGGGCTCACACAATCAGGTAACCCTAAGCTTTGCCCCTTGATGCTTGCTTTCAGCCCCAACCAGGGACGGCCGTGCCTCGGCCCGGCGACATTTTAGTTTTGATGATAACGCGGCTGGAAGTAGTTCTTCCGGATCTGCTGATCCCTCTCGTGGTGTTTTTAGGAGGAGCCGCTAACAGGCTCGTAACGTGTGCCGATTGTGTTTTGACTGCAAATACGTGTGCTGGTTGCTTGCAGCAAGGTGCAAAGAAGGCAGCAGTGAAGATCCTGAAGAACTTTGACGAGGCAATAACCGTGGACGTGTCCAGCCTGGACCCAGAGTCCTTGTACCAGCGGCCGTACGCAGGGTGAGTGTGATGCTGCCTGCAGTCCCCCTGTACATGGGTGGGTACACATTCTGGAAGTGTCCTCTGAACTGGGCATGTTAGAATAGCTCTCTCTCACTAGAGCCCCTCCTCCATCTTGTTTCCTCATTCACAAAGGCATTTTTATTTATAGTGGAAAGTTATTGGGTTTAAGGCAGGGGTGTGGAATCCTGGTGGGTCGTTAGCAGGCTTCTAACGACCCTTTCATTTGTATCAGGTGTGTTGGAGCAGGGAGACACCTAAAACATGCAGGGCAGTGGCCCCCCAGGACCAGGATTCCCCACCCCTGGTTTAAGGGATGGCCATTATAAAACAGTTTTACTAATAATAATAGCAATAATAATTTGGTTAATAGGTCAAGTCGGCAGTCAAGTAACAGTTGTGTGTGTGGCAGATTTCTTTTCTTAAAATGTTTTTCCTGTTTCTTTTGGAATTCCACTTCATTAGTGAACCACCGCACACGCGCATGCACGCACGTGGTAATGATCCCATTTGCTGTAATTACCTCTCCTCCCTCTCCCTTGTGTCTGTACAGGAAGATGACGTTCGGGAAGGTAAACGAGCTGGGACAGTTTATCAGGGAGGCAGAACCTGAACCGGACATCAAGAAATCAAAAGGCACGCTCACACACACACACGCAATCATGCACACACACAAACGCACGCACACGCACAGTACACACACAGCTCTATTTCTCTCTCTCTCACTCCCCCCCCCCTCCCAGTGAATAGCATCAGCTCTCACTCCACTCATACAGTGTCTGCTGTCCCAGTAGCCTTCGTGTAAAATATGTATTTCCTTAGGTCTTAGCATAGGATGCCAATATGAAAGAGCTCTAATATTTATTATGTCTCAGAGCTTCTCTAGGAATGTATGTATTCTCTGAAAGAATGTTCTATATCACAAGGTTTTATTATAAGCACTACGGGGGCAGGACAGGTTGGTTATTTTTTCTGACTGATCTCCTCTCCCACACAGGCTCCATGTTCTCTCTTGCAATGAAGAAATGGGTACAAGGCAACTCTGATGAGGTGAGGTCACAAAAGGAAGGCCCCCCACCCCAGTGATTCAGTAGCCTGGGAGTGTTTTATATATGCTCTGTATTAGGGGTGGGGGGGATCGATACAGCATAGTATGGCGATATTTACAGTAGAAATACTGTATCGATACACGGATGCCAGTTATCGATCATTTATTATATAAGTTGCACATGAGAATTTAACTTTGTGTATACAATATTTATGACGTGTTCATGTCAGTTAGTCGGCTTGACAATCACATTTTGCAGCAATACAATGTATGTGAGATGAGCATAATTTGAAGTTACAGTAAAGTAATGAATTGGAAAATATCTCAATATGTTTAAAATCGCAACAATATCGCATCGTGACATAAGTATCGCGATACCGTATCGGGGGGCCTATGGCGATTCCTACCCCTACTCTGTATGCTGTCTGAATGCGAGTTGTGTTCCATGTTTAACCTTATTGTGACACCATCCCCAATCACAAGCTCCACATTCAACCTTCGCTCATTCTGGATACACTCAGTAGAAAGACGTTCTTGTGATTGACCCAGTCATAAAATAGCCCAGCCAATCGGCATCCAATTGACTAGGTCAGATGATGACTATACATACAGGAGTGTTTTTGAAAATCTTTACAGTGTCTGATTTATGAAGGAAAGACATGATTTGTCACTTATTGGCACTGCCTCTACCACACAAATTGAAGATGGTGAATCTTGACGTGGGTATTGTGAGATAATGTTTATGCTAATGAGGGCTGTATGATTGTTTCTCTCTGTGATGGGGTAGAAACACCGTCGTTAAATCTGATTCTCAGACGTCATTACAGTAAACTGAGGTTAAAGGATGAGTGTGTCATTTGCTTCAGAAGCACATTTAGTATTATTTCTTGAAATTCTCTTTACACCCCGATAGCGATGACAAAATGAAATGCTCTGACAATACGATTAGAAATATCCGTCATCTGTGAGAGTCGCAGGAATGTGAAAACCGCGCACAGTCATAAAGTTCGGACCGAACTCAGCGATTAGCTGTCCTAACTGTCTGTCTGCGTGAGCTACGTTCTTGCGCGTACTCTGCTTAATTGTGCACTATCGGGACCGCGGATTCTACCGAAGGCATACAGATGCTTAGGCACAATGGCCGTACCCACAGTGTCCCGTCCTAAGAGAAGACCACTGGAGAAAGCTACACTAAAAAAGAAGTTGGATGCAGAGTCTTACATGTTGAGCCATTTCTTATCAGTACCGGTAGCAGAGATGATGTGCTCCTTTGACAAATGCTACTCCGGTGGACTCGTCCTATTCATTGTGCGTTCATGTGTATTGGAGGCGTGGCTTAGGAAGGATGATTGATGCAAGGGATAGTGCTTTTTATTTCGATTGTATCTTTCAAAATCTGGCTAAGTTACTGGTTTTTCCAAGACTCATCCTTTAAGTCTTGTGCTCCTACCTTAAGGCCCAGGAAGAGATGGCGTGGAAAATCGCCAAGATGATTGTGAACGACGTCGTCCACCAGTCAAATCACGACAGCCCAGGCAAGGCCACTAAGGTAGGCGGAGTGAACAGCCCGCCCCGTCCGGGAAGTGGTCGCTCAGCCGTGCGTTTAACGCGTGTACATATCTGTTGCAGTTATGACCACCACCTCCCCGCTGACGCACCAAAGGATCCTCACTTCCTCCTTAGAGACAGACTGCACCCTGGCCAAGCCACTGATGGACTGCACACACGGTCGCCGACCCTGCAGTGAAGTGCATCGCTCAGCTGAAGAACAAGATGTTTTATCACCTCCCCAGTCACTGTGTGTGTGTGTGTGTGTGTGTGTGTGTGTGTGTGCGCGCGCGGGGGGGCTGCACAGGCAAACTGGAAACTTGAAGTAATCGTGACACTCCTTCCAACCCAGTAACACTATGAAGGTTTGCAGAACAAGAGCAAACAAGGCAGGTGAATCAGGAGCTTCGTAAAGCACTTCTGTACAACTCTCCCTGTCTTGCCCAGGCTCAAGAGAGTGTGAGCTGAATGGCACAATCAGCATCTCGTCTATGAAGGGATCCTAGTGGAGACCTATGGAAGACTGACTCAACCCCCCCCACCCCTTCCTTTTAATCTTTCCAGTCCCCTAGTTCCTTGTTTTTAGACGAATGTGCCCACTTAGACAAAGGTCCGTAGGATATAACCCTCCATGTAAATCACGAGTTTTTGGAGATTCTTGTTGTACAGTTTATGCAGATGTTTTCGGTCAGCCGGCCACTCGGTGAGTTAACTGTAAGTTGTCTTACTGTGGCAGTTTATGTACTGTAGAACAGCTGGAGGCTGGAGTGAAACTGGAAGTCTCCTGGTTCATTTCCCGGCCCGGGCTGACCCCCGTAGCGACCTGGCGCCTTGTGTATACATAGATGACACACTCCCTAAAGAAATGCTCCAGACTCATGTCCAAAATGCTCTCCATATAAATATATATAAATACTGTATATGTAGATTTACCCTTATATTGATGTTATTTTTTATGGTGATTCATGTTTTTTATTTTATGTATCATTGAAGCAGATTTCAGTGGTGACTGTTCTACTGGAAAGTACTCAGTAAATATGAAAATGTTATTTCTTTTGAGCTTTACTGAGACTAGAAAAGACTTTTGGTACTATGTACCACTAATGTTTTCTGACATGTATGTGTACCTAATCTATAATATATTTAAATTGTGTTTGCTTTAAATACATATTATAAAAGCTTATTGTGGGCCTTTTATTGTTGGTGCTTTTTAGCAATAATGTATTGGTTGCTTTTACAATAAATAATATAAGAAATTACGTTTTACATCTTTAAATGGGTTTATTCTGTCTAGCATGCTAGCGCTACATCCTATGTGGCAACCAGAAGGGGGAACTGTTGATATTTTTATATATAAAAATGAACCACCTTCATTGCTGGATAAAATGTTATTTTATTTATTGCCAAAAAAGAAATTACGTCCATTCTCTCAACCTTTTCTGCTTTTTTTTTTTTTTTTTTTTTTTTGCGCCTACTAATCCTTAATATATTTTTGAAACGTATCTATGATATTGATGCACATCACTTTGTCTTTATGAAAACGATGAAAGTGCTCCATGCGTAGTTGAGTTCCTTTCCAATTGTAATTCTGACCATAGGCTACAACAAGAAGTTTCCCACACCTCAAAGGCTGGAGAGGAAACGCCCACCTGCCTGGCGCGCAGTGACCGCGTTGATATCTGGGCAGCAGCAGAGCGAGACCATCGGTGCTGGTACGATCAGCCGCAGGCAGCCAGTACCCACAGTTTCCAAAAGAAAAGTGCATCCCGTCTTGGAGAACGATCGTAGACTAGCCGAGAACATAGGCGATCCTTGACGTCCGTGACGCTTGAATCCACAATGGAATAAACTCGCTGCAGTCTGCAGCACTTCCATTGCGCCCATCTGAAAAGACAGTTGCACATCTTGCGCGTCTTTGGGTGTGACATATCTTTTGTGTTGTGACGGATTTCGACGTAGTCGTTGGACATGCGGATTACTTTTATGTACATTCATGTAGATTTCAGCATGCAACTTCAACGGCATTTCAGCTGCTAATGTTTTTTTGGCTAGTTTTGAGGTTTTGCCATTTTATAACCTAATGTTTTGGACACATTCTGTTCGCTAAGGATATCAAACTATTGTCTGTTTAGCTGATGTAGTCTTGGTACGGAGCACAAGTTGATATCAAGTGAGCGCGTTGGCTCAAATGCATTCGCTGCTGTACCGGGAGAAGAAAGAAGCCGGCGTTGGGATTTCTCTGTCTGCGGGCTTGTTGCCTCAAGCTGCCAGGATGTTTAGCTGTGTCGGGTGCTTCTGGGTGCTCCTCTCGTCTGCGCTAGTCGCCGTCTGCAGTTTCAGCTTCATATCGCCAGCATGGATTGTCAAAGACCACATGAACAAGGACTCCGTAAGCTTCGGTTTACTTTGGCACTGCTCGGAGTCCTTGGATCACATGTACAGATGCTACACATTTGGGGGACTGGGAAAATTCGCTGAGATCCCCTCCAGCTCTTGGCAGGTACAAATCCATATTTACAGGTCCTCATCAGAACACATCGATGAGGTTATATTCACTTAAGTAGAATGAGTCAAGATACGTTTAATTGAATTTAAGGTTATTGACCTTTCCAGTTCGGTGGACGCATGTGTGAATAATACAAATGTATTAGTGTACCGCGATTTGGCGAGACTCGTAGGCTACCATGCGGTGCGGTCAGGACCTCCAGCACGGCGTGCGACACACTCTTGACTGCTAAAGTCATTGTGGTAGGCTATAGGTTGCCATGCTCGTGTACTCCAATTAAGTGCGTATTGGCTCGGCACTTGCAGAGAGTTATTACCTTCTAACAACGAACAAAAAGCATATGACCAGAGAAGCGTATCCTATGCAACATCCCAATTATAGTTTCTTGTATATAAAATATATTTTAACTCAAATAATATATTCAGTCACGGGCCGTTTCAGCCAATCACAATGCTCAACATTAGTCTAGCCGTGTTGATGACGTTGATTTACTTACATTTATTAATTACAATGTATCCCCCTAACACATTTAAACAAAATGTAATAGCCTATAGTGTTGAAACAGGAGATTAATGAATATAGTTTTTTATGTTGATTTTAGATATTGATACTACTGACATGCAATTAACTCATCTTAAAGCACTGGTTTGTGATTTTGATAAGAATCTTCAGAATCCCATCCGTCCATCTGTCCTAACTATTGTCACCCGCTAATCCACAGTCAGGTCACAGGGGCAGCAGCTCCAGACCCTAAACATGCCTTTCCGGAGCCACATGTAGAATCCCACCTTATTCAAATGTTATTTCTTAGCTGCTTGACAGCATTTCTGATTTTCTGTTCATTTGTACTTCATAACAGATAGCGGTCTGCCATCTAACTCTGTAGGGAATGATTTATGTATGATGGAGAATTAGCATTTCAAAGAGAGAGATTAATAAGTGGATGATTGCATTATTGCAATTATGCAATTTTGTAAGGTAGAGCGCTGGGTGTTTTCCAATCACATTACCGTGCGTGTGCGTGTGCGTGCATTGGAGCAGTTTGTTTTAAACTAAACTCAAATACCAACCATATCCTAAACTACAAACAAGCAGTAGATCTACAGTAGTTTGTGGTTTAGCAAGCAAGTGAAGTCTGTCACTTATTAGAGAGTTTTAGCCAATCAGAGAGTGACTGGTGAAGGGGATTTTCCTGTACAGGGGAGACACTGTGTTATCATCACACCAGTAAGCCGGGTGTAGCAACCTGCTTCCACAGCCATTAGAAAATGTGAAGGGGCCATTACGTTTTCACCAAACGCATTTTATCAACCCTCCTTGCACTGAAGCCCTCCATTTACACACAAGTGGGCTCAACAACCCAAAGGACACACAGTAAACATCTAATGCTGCTCAGCGTTTGCGCACACGGCTGTCAGTGGAGGTATAGTTTCACCTGGCCTGTGCCTACATTACACACACACACACACACACACACGCACACGCATGCTCACCTTCAACATTATAAAATGCTCTGTTTTACTCATGGGTTTTTGAGTAGAAGGGCCTTGTCCCCGGTGGGCCATGGAGGAGGGAGAGGGGGGCGATGTTCTCATTTAATGTGTGACAGAGGTCCGTCCCACCTGGGATTTGAACCCCACTCCCAGTGATTACAGAGCGAACACCCAAGAGAGGCTAAAAGCCCAACGGCACTAGCATCTGTCACTAGAGCGGCCCTGAGGTGTCGGAGAGTGAGGTTTACTAGCTTACTGCACAGCGCGATCGGCTGGCCACTGTTACACATGCAGTCATGGTGCTATGCCGTACAGTGCTGCTCACATGTACACGTCACGCACACAGACAACGTTATGCATAATGGTCTGAGAAACAAGAAACATTTGTTGAGTTTCAGACGAGCATTCCCCAGAATGCTTTGAGGTTATTGCCAGACGCTTACAGCTGAAGTTACTGGGCAGAGCACGATAAACAATACATCTGTTTGGTTACTAATTAATTCTGGTATGACTTTATTTAATTTCCTTATATCTAAATTGTGTATATTTCCCTCAAGGAGTTGTGTGTGTGTTCGCGCATGTTAGTGTGTGCGCGTTTACAGTAAATGCTTGCTTGGGCGCCCATGTGCGTCTGTGTAAACACGTGCAGGCGTGTTCAATATGCGTGTAACTACTACAACTCGCCAGGTTAGCATACTAACATACAGGTTAGGTACTGTTGTGTGAGGTGTACTGTGGCCTAATCTGACACGCCAGATTAATTGTTGTCACAATTCCACGATTCTCACGGTGAAATGAACCTGAAACCACGTTTAGCCTCGCGAGACCATCCTGATCTCGTGAGGCTAACTGTGACCTGCAGTCTGGTTTAGTGTAAAGGAGCATCACGGCTGGTGGCGTTTGCCTGCCAGAAAACATTTTCATTTTAACTTGTTAACAGCTCATGTGCGTCCAGCTGCTCCACTAAACACTGGAGCCGGATTAGCTTGGCCCCTGCAGGACCTTGGCTAGCCGCCCTGACACATACAAATGTGTGCCTGGGCTGTGTGGTTTTTGCGCTTGTCATGGGTTCTTGAATGTCAAGGTCGCGCTGCAGTCTAAACAAGTTATAGCTTTGCTCCAAGAATGCTGATGGGGAAATGTTTTGTCCATCCACATCTTTTATCGCTTTTCAGTAAATAACACGGATTCCAGGCTTTGTAGTGGGATGTGAACATCTTGATTAGCAGTGATTAGATGCAGAACAATCCCTCCATCCATGCTGTAATTAGATTCTTCACGAGTCGTACTTTTCTGCCAACATATGAAGAATACTTCTTTGTAAATACAGTAAAGTAAACCTTGACATGTAATCTTACTATTTAACATCATAACCATTTTATAGTCAGTGAAATGTATGGTCTTCATGGCTTCACCATGGCCTTTTCTGTAATGACCTTGCCATTTGTAAGTATTGACTAGACAAATGTACGTTTCTCTCAAACAAACATGGAGGTGCTGCTTTTGTTTGGACGTTCTCTTCAACCCGATTGGCTTAAACCATGAATTTAAAACCAGTCTGATTGTCTAACAACTGGTAAATGTGTGTACTGCATACACATCATTGATTATAGGGTGGATGACAGGAATAAGGGCGTTGCCCAGGTTATCGTATAGGCAGTTATTTGTACCACAAAGGAGTTTGGTCTTCAGTGGAGCCAACCTGGAGCTGAGAAGTTCTTAGGAAGTCAAGCTCCTATGTGTGGATTTGGGGAGGGTGGAGGGATTATTATTATTATTATTATTATTATTATTATTATTATTATTATTATCTGGCAGTGGGGAAGTGCCCCATCTACAGACGTCAAGCTGGCTCAGGCCCGCGTCACAATAACAGGCTGGTATGGCTGTCTGAGTGATGGATAGAACAGCCTGAGCAGGTGGCTTACAGGCAGGTGTGCAGAACATCGGAGAGACCAGAAACGTGCTGATCTGCATTTTATAACCTTCCAGGAGTGGCGATAGGAAGGAAATGGGCCATATTGGCATGGAAGTGGGTTTATGATTCTGTCAGGCTTGATGGATGGACGTTACCTGCGGTGTATGATCACACCCACTCAGCCGCAGCACAAGATGTGCACCGACAGGGACGATGCAAACCATAAACTCCACAAGCAGGGCTGCACTAGCTACACACAACGTTTATTCAATTGTTGGCTGACTTCCCAGTTGGCTTATGAATTATGCTCTTTGTGATATTTAAGACCCTCTGATCAGCCACTCCCTGGTAGATACAGCTGGCTAACTGACTAATAGGCGAAGGGCAGTGGGGGAGAGAGGCAGCAATGTTTCCTTCGCTGGGGAACATGCCGAGTCATCTGGTCCCCGGAAGCCACTGTCCATTTGTCAATTCGCTCGCCTTCACCGAGGAGCCTGGGGGTAGTTTATGTATTGATTTAACAGGGAGCCCTCCTCCATTGTTTTACATAAATGATGGCTTACTTGGCCTTGATGCATAGAAGTTGGATGTTGCCACAAGCTGGTCTCCCAGCTGTAGTGTACCAGCAGCACACCATGTCATGTAGTTAATGTTGTTACATGTGGAATCTAACACAGGGTTATTTGTTTGCATATAAAACCTATTTTGGAAATACATGTGATCCAGCCACAGCTATAGCCAACATAGGCATATTTTGTAAGATCTTCTTTATAGGTGATAAAGTTTTTTAAAGGAGTTTTCATGGTGTTTATACTGCCATCTAGTGGTGTCGATGGGTGTAGGGAGGGGCAACATCTACTAAGTCGGTCCCTCTATGTACCTAAAAATTGCTCCTACCTACCTACAAAGCACGTTACATACATGTAAGATAATGAATATTTATATTTATGCATACCAGGTCAAAGTAATTGCTTAATTTGGTTAGCTTCAGAGAAGAGCAAATAGAAGCCCCTTAAGTGTTCAAGTGATACATCAGCTTCAGAATTATTAGAAGTTATTGCTGTGGCGAATGTAGGTAAATTGTGTTTTAGGTCATAAAGCCCTTCAATTAAAAATGCAGCACTCTGGGCACAGTTGGTGAGAGTTACATAACAAATCTAATAAACTCAAGTTGTTTCACAAACACAGGATTAATTTTACAGCAATAAATTAACTTACAAATCACAGGATTCTACTACTTTGAAATCTCTTGGTTGACAATTAATTGTTTTTATACAAGATAAACACAATTAACATTCCCAATAATGCACAGCTGTGCACCATGCCTTGGGTAAAGAGATTAATTGGCAACCCAACGAATAATGATAAACTCAATCATATAAAACAGGGCTCAGCAGGTTGATGTTGCATCATGCATGTTTCGGTGAGGCGGTCTCTGGACTAGTTGGTATGCAGCACTAGAACCAAAGTGTCGTTTGGACGATCGGCGCTGGCTGATGTAACAGCGTTCCAAACTTGGTAATGCACCTCGTTTGGCCCTCCACAGTTGTAATTATCCCTTGATGGGGTGTGTCAACACAGGTTCCATTACCACTCAAATGTAAAGATGATCTGTGATTGGCTCAAATGGAGAGCAGTTCTCCATCTTGACAACAGCCAGCATGGGTGCTGTTGTGACAACTGGTTTTGAATGGCACTTTAATGCATTCGCACAAGTGAATAACTGACTGTACGACTTGAGGTCAGTGAGTTTGTTTCTGTAGAGATATGAATGCACCGTGGACATGCCGCCTTGCCTAACTGCTAAGATGATGAAAATCAAGTGTGGAATAGAGGCAGATCTGGTAGCATTTGCTACAGTGTGCATGAATTATGAAACATGCTCTTGGGACCGGCAGTAGTGCAGATCATACATATATGCAGGAGCTAGCTTGCTGTGTGATTTTGGCTCTCGTGTGAGAGCTCAAGGACGGCCTATACTCACTCACTCACTCACTCACAGGCTGGGCGAGGTGTACAGACACTATTGGGTCCTAGAACCCTTCATCTTCATCTACCATTATTACTTACTGTTAAATTATGAAGTATATAGCATAATGTGTCAGGGACCATGAGATGCTTGAGTCAGAATAGTGCTTTGAACGTTTATGTTTGAGAGTGGGCATAGAAGCTGATTGGAAGTTGTTGGTGATGTGCGCAACAGAGGTATAGGCGTTGTTTTTCTACGTTTGCGCCGCAAATGGACATTTCCTTGAAGGTTTACAAGATGAGCCTCTGCCTGTTGGTATCAGCCGTGTATGTATGTGGGTCGTGTAGTGTTATGGAGACAACCACTGTGGAAAAGAGAGAATATGGTATTTGTTCTTTGCTTTGAAAAGACACCGTGGCCCTCCCTCTCTCCCACAGTCTCTCTACAATTCCCTCACATTCACTCACCCTCTCATCTTGGGCCCTCCCCTCTTTCTCTCCAGCGGTGCCCAGCGCTTCATGTAAAAATGATCAACCGCCATTTCTCCATCCTCCCACCCTCTTTGTATCCCGATTAGTTTAAACTGTTAGTTTGTGTGCCAAGCATAGGATTATTGTACCCTATGTAGCATTATCAGTAACATATAGTTACTACTACTACTACTACTTCAGATTCTCCATTTTCTTCTTCCAACTTTTGTTAGCAGCAGCTTTGAAGCTAGAGACAAAGCAAGACCAAATCCGCACATAAAATTGCTTGACGAAAATGTATCGGTGCTATAACCTACTTTAAGGAGAAACTCTGGCCGGAGTATTCTTTTGACTGTATTTACCATCATAACGGAATCAGCATCCACCCCCCACCCCCCCAACCTACGAAACTATATATATATATATACACACATAC
>JAODLL010082992.1:0-14831 GCA_026546735.1 Forbesichthys agassizii
CCCCCCCCCCCCCCCCCCCCCCCCTTTTATAGGGTGCGTCAGAAGCAGAACAAGTACCCCATCCTGTTCCTCACTCAGGGCGTTTCCGACATTTACCCCGAGCTGATGGACATCCGATGCCAGACGACCCCGATTGCGATGAGCTTTGCCCAGAGCGAGAACATTCTGGTAAGGTGCAGAAGAGACCAGCGTGTGTGTCTTTCCCCTTTTCACTTACTGAGATCTACTGTATGTGTTTATTTTACGCCTAAATACAGCAGCAAACCATTTTCTATGTGAAGATATAGTGGAGTTATGGTGTCCTGAGCAGAGAATGACCTCACACTCGGTCTGTGGGTGTGTTGTAATCCCAACTGCCGTTGTGTTCTCTCTCTCTGTGCGTGTGTGTTCGTGTTCCCCGAAACGTATTTTGGTGTGAGATGCTGGGGCATGTTAGTAGTGTGCCATCTAGTGGCTAGTAGGTCATATATATCCACTTTAATGTAGCCCTGTTGCTGAACCTGCCAAGCCAAGTAACATCCTCACAAAGCGGCCTGGCTCCTCCTCTGCCCCCTGCAGGGCATCAGTGCTCACACGGAGGATCTGCTCCAGCACCTGGGCTACATCGGGGAGGCCCACGCCAAGGGCCTGGTGGTGTTCTGCTGGGGGGACGACAATAACCACCACGAGAACCGGGTGCGGCTGAGAGAGCAGGGCATCGACGGCCTCATCTATGACAGGTGTGTCACCTGCAGTACACACACAGTCCACACGGGGAGCCCACAGACGTGAGCCTGACTACAGTTAAGGATTTACATGTCCTTGTGTACACACATGTAAGTGTGTGTTGACTTGACAGGTTGAAATGTAGTTCCTTCTCAGTTAATTATCTTCTTAACCATATACCCCATTTTGTGTGAGAACTACCTGTATGACGATTGGCTCCAGGGGTCATTCGGGGTCCGTGGACCCCTGTTCTTGGTACCCCTTGTCAGTCATACGGGTGAAAATAATTTTATTGCGTTTATTTTTACAAAAGCAGTTTTCTTGTTTGCCTTGTCGAGCTGTAGCATGTATTATCTCTCTGGCCAAAGCTGTATTCTCTGTCCTGCTAGATTTGTACTCTAATATTATATGATCAAGTACAGGCAGGCTTGTGAATGTGTTGTCATAAGCTAATGACACCTTAATGAATGTGTTCTGCTTGGTAGACGAGGTGAAAAGATGTTGCTTAAAGTTTATTCCGGGAAAAAGAACAGCCTGGTCCTGCTGTGACCATAGCTGCAAGGTCAGCTAGTGCATTCAGCTGCTACACCATGACTCACCCTGCATAGAATAGTCAAGTGTTACGCAGTCTGTAGCTCTCTGAAAAGTGAGACTGAAACTAGGTTTGACATGTCCAGAGTTTTCGTCATAACTGTGCCTCTTTCTTTCAGAATTTCTGAATGCTTGGTGCCAAATTTTCACTGAAGTTCTCCAGATTCCCGTAATGTCTCTCTGGTTCCTGGTTGTGTTTTTGATTTGTTTACGCACCCCTATTGCTCTGTGGTTGTTTGTGTTTTACTTTGGACTCCAAATGCTGCGTGAGAGGCCGCATCCCCCCCTCTTGATACATAGTGGGAACAGAGCGATGCTCCTAGACACGACGCAAGACTGTTGACCTCTCTTGTGGCCTTTAGGATTATCTCGTCACTATTTGGCATTCTCCATCAGAGAGCAGTGTCTCTGAAACCGTCAGTTGAGACGTTTTTGCAGCCTAAAGCCCAACTCGCACCGGCAGCACGTCGCATCATGTGTGTTATAAGTGACACTGTGTGTGCGTGTGCGTGTGTGTGTGTGTGTGTGTAATTGACACCCATAGAAAGTACCGGGAACATCACTCACAGCGCATACATATCGCAAGTCAACGAGGCGATATGCCGTCAGTGGTTTGCCTCTAGTTATCTTTTTATAATTTGTATTTGTAAATTATAATTTATAATAGTTGGATAATTTACTGATGTGAGCAGTACAATTATTTTGATAGCATTAGATTATCCATGCTAGGCCACCGGTTGCTTTCTGCACATAGCCTAGCCTTCATTTTAACCAGCGGGGCAGTCGAGGGAAGCAGGGAAGAATAGCTGCTACGGGAGCCGTGACATGCAAAACTGCATTTTCTCTAGTGTTTTCATAGAACAGTGGCGTATTGTGTCGCTGGTATGCATTGGGCTTAATAGTTTGATTGAACTAAAAACCACTTTTCGATTGGTCAACTGCCCTGTGTATCATTTTTGGGACTAGTGTACCTACTTGACTATTAAGTCTATACCGGATTCATGCATGTGTGTTGTGTTTGGATGCGCTAGTTATCTTACTTTGTCAAAGTAAACAACTTTGACAGTGCATGAAATGGCTGTTGAAAAATCTGCTTCAAATTTGCTTCAAATATGTGTCAAATCAAGCCTCAAACCTTATACCAGTCACATTTACCCATGGCTACTGTTTTTAAAAGTGTTAAAGGCATGATTCTAAAATACATACAGAGTATACATGCATATAGAGTTAGTTATCTGCATCTGTGAATAATTTTTAATGGAATATGATGGAAACCTGCATGTTGACCTAGTATTAATAGCCATACTGTATATTGCTTTGCATTTGAAAGATGTCAGTATGCAGAATGGTTTTATTTGCATTGCTGGTGTATATCTTGAGAAGTGCAGTATTCTAATGTTGGCAGTTAGAAATTCACCAATGTAGCCTTAAACATTGCTCTCAGCTAAATTGTTGCTGCTATTATAGTCTGGTTAACCCTATCACTACTTTGGATGGCGGACCAATCAGTGACCGGTGGGTGGCTAACAGTGGCTAAGTGCGATGATGTTGATTTATAGCATTTATTTCAAAATGGTGGTAGAGCTATGAATTAATAAATGTCGTAGCTACGCTGATTGGTTAATTGGCTGTTCCAATAATTAAAACATTTACCAGAGCTTATTTTGACTATGAATGCAAAGACTGTTGACAATCATCAATGGAGCACGTATTCACAGAGTTAATTTTGGGTCTCATTACACTAGGCTGCAATGGAGTTGCCATCATTAAACACGGATGCATGAAATGAATCTGCTTGAGACTGTAGTGTAAAAATGATTCACTAGCAAGGTAGATTGGAGTAAACATAGTAGTATTTACATCCCAACACCCTACAAAATGTTGAAACCTCCTTTTCGTTCAATTATCTTGTATGCAATAATGAAAATACTTGAGGTAAACATAACGTTTTACTGTAGAAACCTGCTAGGTTAGCACGTTGGACTGCCGCATTGCTGATGGCTGGAGCAGGGGCGGAGCCAATGGGGGGGCATGGAGTGGCATGTGTCCCCCCAGAAATCGCATGTGCCCCCCCTATTTTAATTGAATGATCAGTTTAAAAAGAATTACAGCATTTAAGTCACGCCCCGTATTCTTCTTGCCCCTCCACTGAAAATATTCTGGTGCCACCCCTGGGCTGGAGCTCCACACGGGGAAGGGAAGGCGTGGCTTCCGTAACTGGCTACCGCCCGTGTTCACTGAGCCCCACCCTCCCTGCCCCCCCCCCCCCTCAGGATATGCGAGGACCAAGGGGAGCAGGCCAACATCTTCAAGGTGGAGGAGCAGCATTCCCTGCAGGAGGTGATCAGCGAGGAGACTCGCAAGAAGTGCTCCTGCTCCACGTACTCCATCCCCTGCACCTCCCTCTGCCCCTCCCCCTGCCCAGCGCCATTGGAGGGCGACCAGGCCGTCGCCGCCTCGTCGGACTCTGGAATCAACGCCTCCTAGATGCTACCACTATCACTACCCACCACCCATGTCTTACACTCTCCTCTACCCCTCCTAGATACTAGCGCACACCACTATCACTACCCACCACCCATGTCTTACACTCTCCTCTACCCCTCCTAGATACTAACGCACACCACTATCACTACCCACCACCCATGTCTTACACTCTCCTCTACCCCTCCTGGATACTAGCGCACACCACTATCACTACCCACCATCTCTTAATAGTATGCTCTCCTCTACCTCCTACTCCATACTGCAGATATGCGGTGAGCTAAGGCAGGCATTTTGGGACCTGGAGACACTAACACAATATTTGTATTTTATTTTATTTGTAATTTTTTTGGTATGAGGCTTTTTTTTTCATTTTTTTTTTTTCATGGACGGTGAAGCAGGTGAAAAATAAAATGGCTGCTGAAGCAATACATTATTTTTGCCAAATTTGTGTCACAGTATCACATGAATATATATGTAGCCTGTAATTATTCTATTTTTGTTATTTTGTTAACGTTTTTATTATGAGGTTCACAAATGAGGCCTATTAAGAAATGGGGCTTAATTTTCTACTCAACATTGTGAACTATTGTCTGCTCAAGGAATTTATTTTCTGAGTGTGTGTGCACGTGCATGCATGGTTCACAAATTATGACTATACTTAATGTGCTATTATACTGTATCCACATTAGGTTTTAGGCACATACAAATACAATACAAATGATATAAATTTTAAAAAAAATCTAACTAATTACTGATTAAATTAGAATATATGTTTTCAGTTAAAAACTTTTTTGTGTTAAGAATTTTATTTCTGAATCAAATGTATTTTCCTGTGTTTTTAAACAAATAATTTATATTGTATTCTCATGATAAATGTGCCTTACTGGAAAGTAATGCTGACACAGAACCAAAAGTCATTTAGCACAACAATCTCTTATTTTAGGGCTGTAAAATGATAGTGTACTTACAGTAAAATTAGGTACTCTGTTAAGGCAGATAGCGCATACTACCATTTGAAGAAGTTTTAAGCATGGAAAAAAATATTTCTGAATGCAGAAATCTTGCTTTAATATGCACTTAAAAACTTCCAGACCAGAATTGCTTTACTAATGTGCAAAATATATATATAGATAGTATGGTTTTCTATTATCAAAATGAAGAACCTCAGCCAACCTCTTACCATGGTTTTTACTAAGAGAACATGTTTTGCACTTTCAGTCAGTACGTTTTTTTTTCTTTTAGTGTTAATATTACATGTGTAAAAAAAATCAAATATATAATATATAGATTGTATTCATGAGATAATGCTGTGTAAATATTGAATGTCCAACACTGCTAGAACCATCATTCTCTGCAGATTTGACATTTTGAATGAATTATAAATAATTAATGTCAGTAATACTACTGCCATGACAATATTCGATGAAATAAATGGAAATATTAAATTGAAATTAAACTTTTCTGTTCTTACTGAAACCTTTACAATATTATGTTTTTCTACAACAGTTTTTATAATTAAGACCACTGCATCCACTTCTCAAATATTACTATACATTTTTATTTTTTAATACATTTAGGCTACAGTTTTAGGTCTTAGTATATTTTCTATAATGGGCAGACGTTTTTTCCAGATATGTATTAACCACTGACGTTTGCTTCACATATTCTCCAGTTTTATAAGTGGAATTGTAAATATTTGAACATTTGACACAATCCGCATTAGTACGCCTACGGTCATTTGCTTTATGGCATTAATAATAAAGCGGTTCCTTGACCGTGTGTGCGTTTCATGCGGTCTCACGTTATTCTTGGCGTCTTATTCGCCCCCCCCTGTACAGTTCGGTGGGATTTACTGACTTCACAAGGCATACTCTGTGGCATGATGCCATATTATCGTTGAATTCTTAATATATTATGTAACCTGCGCTAACCTGCACATGAATGCGAATGGGATGGAGGCCCCGGTACAGACAAATTCACACGTCCTACGACGTACGAAGTCAAAACAGATTTTATAATTAGTTATTCACCGTGGATTTTACCTTTATGTCATCATGTTAGTGTTATACAAAACAATATACGCTACACATATGTTAACACAATATAATATAAACAGTTCACATAAAATGGTTTGTGGCATTTGGTGAATAATATTACGTAACAAGACTTCTCGTTTTTCTCGGGAGATGTAGTTCAGTTTCCTTGAAGTCAACGTTTTACGTTGTCGAAATAAAACTACATATCCCATGAGGCATCACCACTCGACGAAGCTGAGCAGGTGTACGCCTTGGCTAGCGCCTAACGCCAAATAAAACCATCGACGGTAATCCTGCTCTCCACAGTGGAATCCAACCTGCTATTTATAACTAGTTGTTAGTTAATGCATTAAAACAAGTCAAAATGGACAACACCGGGAAAGAAAAGGAAGCGATTCAGCTAATGGCCGATGCTGACAAAAAAGTGAAATCGTCGGGATCTTTCCTTGGGGGGATGTTTGGAGGGTAAGAGCACTGCACCAAAGCCCGAGCACCTAGCTAGCTGGCTAGGTACTGTGGGTAGCAGCTCATGATAGCTAGTCGTTATTTGCATGCAACATTTATTTGATATGTATTAGCACATTTTACGTTGTTACTCTACATGTTCTCCAATAAGGAATTATGTGACGTTTGTGTTCGATAATATGATGGAAACACAGAATGTGAATAAACCGAGTCATACCGTACGGTACCGGGGACATTCACTGGAATCCTTTTTTTCTTTTTCGTTTGAGCGATGTAAACAACCATGCGAGTCACGACTCCATTTAATTCACGCCAATAGATTGTTAGTCGGGTAGGCTCAATGCTTTCTGCATTACTTTTAGAGTGAACCATCATGCAGCGTTTTCACAGATAACTGAATTGAACTGCGATTCCTGTGCTCCGGCCCATTGCCATTGTTTATTTATTGGCATAAAGCAATTGCATGTTTTTTCTTTTTAACTGGATTGAATATGGCATCATTGACGTTTTACGTGATATGACAAACAATAAAATCATGTGTGCTGCGTGCGTGAAGCTTCCGTACAAATGCATGACTCACATACCACTCTAGGACACTATTTTAGTAGTTGTCCTATATTACGCTACATCTTACAAAACTTGATCTCCTGTGCGGCCAAGGTCTTTTCTCAGGCTGCTTAATGATATCCACTAGTGATTGGATGGGCAGAGTATTAGCTTAAGGGTTTTCCCAGAGGTCTACTCCATGTCATGGAGAATGTGGATATTTATAAAGCCATATCAAATATATTGGACCAATAACAAGATGGAGCACTGTAATACATTTCAATGGAAGGCTTCTGGTCTCTTAATTAAGTGGGCGTGTCACCAATGGCATTTTGCTGTGGAGGCTGATGTAGGCAGCGCCCAGACCAATACATCTACCATGCATGGCCTGAAACAAAGTCAATTTACCTCAATATTTTGCTGCAGAAAGTCCGTTGTGGCCTCAGATTGACCGTATGTATCATGGAACGCTCAGTAGCTCTGGGTTTCATAAATGGTGAAAGTCTCCCACTCTGGTGCCACCCTTATCTTCCTTTAGCACATCTGCAGCAGGAAATCAGATGCATATTTAACCTGAGAGAACCTACACTGTTCTGTTGTATTTGGTGTCATGGTGACCTTTTTGTCTTACGGTCTTCATTGGTGTTTCCCGTCGTTTGTTCAGAGGACCTCACAAGGTGGAAGAGGCATGTGAGATGTACTGCAGAGCTGCCAATATGTTCAAGATGGCCAAGAATTGGAGCGGTGGGTTTCTGTTTCAATGTTGATGTTGAGACTTCCCCCTGAATATATGTATGCACTGATTGTTAAACTCTTGGCTAAAATGACACAATAGCTGATTGCCGATACCGATGTTGGTAACGGCACCCACTGCCCTCTTACTCTATTCCAGAGTCGTGTCCAGGCAGTGGCTGTTACCGGTAATTGGTGGTTAGGTTATGATAATGGAAGGATCCTCTACAATTTATCATTTAGCCAGTGCAAAATCCACACAACGGATGAACATCGGCCATCTGTGAATGTCATCTTATTTGCCAATATGTCGGCCGATACGGTGTTAGACCGATATATCGGGGCGTGCCTAGTACGCTGAAGACTGAATGTTAGTAGCATGTGTCTGCACCTGATCACCATCTCCTCTCTGCAGCTGCTGGAAGTGCTTTCTGCAAGGCAGCACGTCTCCACATGCAACTCCAAAACAAGCACGACTCTGCTACCAGCTTCATTGATGCCGGAAACGCTTACAAGAAAGCTGACCCAAATGGTGAGAGTTTTTATGTATTTTCTTTATTACATTTTTTCTTCTTTCATGGTTTTACTATTGAATGTTGCTATTGCATTGCCCATTAGTAGTCACGAGTGACCATTCCGTACTTGAAATGGGGCAGGTGGTGTCCAAATGTAGGCTGATAGGTCCTGTGTCTAATCCTGAACATTCCCAGCCAACCCGTAAACATAACTGAGCAAGATTATTAACACCTACCTGCTCCAATGCTTGTAAATTGTATGCACTGTAACCTTTTTAGGATTAAGGCTTCAACAAAATGACCTAATTGTAACTAATTGATAAAGTCCATCAGCGGACTGGGTGGCCTAGGGTTGGGAAGCATATGGGTTTGTGTGCTAGATACTATACTAAAAATATCAGCAAGCATGCTGAATGACTTTTGATCAGTGGTTCTAGATGTCATCCCTCAGTTTTAATGTGATACCGAAGCAAGTCAGAAGACAGAGTAAAACCACAAATGAACCCTGATTCAAGGCCTTCCCCATTATTTCTATTTAAAAATGTGTACATCTCAAATAAAGTGCGATTATGTTTTATTTCCCCTCCATAACATTCTGTGGATTAGGCTAGAGTGTTTTAAAGTGTTGTTACACTGAAAGGTCTATCTGAGAAATGTTTGCTAACTGTTGCCTCCTTCTCCCTTCACGCTGCCAATAGAGGCAATCAAGTGTTTAAATGCAGCCATCGATATATACACAGACATGGTAAGATGCAGAGCGAGAGACCAGCTCCCACACAAAAACTGTCTTGTCACATCATGTCACCTTTTGTATTCTTGAACGGTGTGTTGTTGTAAAATGTGTCACCAAGTCATAAACATTATTATTATTATTATTGTAGTAATAATAATAATAATAAACATTTTGGAAGAATTATATTCAGTTCTTTAAATATGGAACTGTCAAATGAAAAGGCGTTTGTCATTCATTATGGTGTACTCCACACAATGAATGACCATCCTTGATTTGATTCAATACTAATGGTGTCTGTCGTCAAAGTGCCATGTTTTGGTAGGATAGCCCCAAATCCTATAAATTGTCTAAATATGGTATATCGATGTTGTAGGAGGCAAAATAGAGGATTTATGGTGTTTAGAAATGCATTAGGTCTCATGGTGAACATCTTGGTATATTTTGCTTATGTTTTGTGAGGTGTGATCATATTGACATACTATGCAGAAGTTAGTTCCCTTTCGGGCATCTGTTCTACTGCTGGGTCTGTAGGACACCTGCTACAGGCTGCATGCTGGAGACCTCTCACCATCTTGTCTTCTATTTCCATTCTGTGATGTGGTGCACTTCTGTTGGTCCTGCTCCAGTAACCCAGTATTCAAAATAACTAATAACTCCACGTGCATCTAAACGCCACTACTGCAGCTAGAGGTTCACACGGCTGCACAGGTCTAGTTAATGTGAGCCATCACCCCAGGAGCACCTAGCGACCATTAGGTTACACTGTCAGCACAGCCCAGGTGGGTGAAGGGATACCAGGATAAAACCTAAGATTTTCTAACGATAGAAAGATGCAGCACTGTAATGCATTTCAATGGACTAAAAAAAAAATGCTTCCGGTCTCTTAACCCTCGCGCTGTCCTGTGGGTCAAAATGACCCAGTGCACTTGTCAGTAGAGGGCAGCACCCACAACACGGACATATGACATTCCATGGTTTGCTCCCTCTGCTGCTAGTCTGCTGAAATGCCTTAGGACAGTGCAAGGGTTAAGTGGCCGTGTTACCAACGGCGTTTTGCTGTGGAGGCTGATGTAAGCCGTGCCCAGAAAGCTACATCTACAATGCGTGACCTGAAACAAAAGTAAATTTACTTCAAAACAGTTTGCTGCAGAAATACTGCTGTGGCCTCAGATTGATCATAGGTACTTGGGAATTAATGTGATCTACTCAAAATATTCATTGTTGCCCCCAGAGACAAATGATGGGCAATTGTACGGTGATATCTGTCTACCTTCCCGTTGACTTGCATGGAACGCTGGATCATTCTGGTCTGCATAAAGAGTAAAATGTCACCCCCCTCTTTCCAAAAGTGCTGTCTGTTGAAACCTCTCTGCTTGAAGTTATATTATCTCTGGTAAAACTGTTCCTAGTTTTAGTCCTCGCTGTGAGGGAGGTCAACAGTTTGCCTTCATTCTGGTCCCACCTAGAATGCTAATGCCGTCTAGATGGGAAGCTACAGCGCAGGCCGTTGCTTGCTCTCACTGCTCCCAGCACTGTAGATGACGACATCTCACATTCCTCTTCTGAAACCGCTGCTAGGCCCAGCCAGTAACGATACCTCTTTGCTCTCCTGCTCCACCTAGGGGAGGTTCACCATCGCAGCCAAACACCACATCACCATCGCGGAGATCTACGAGTCAGAGTTGGTTGACATTGAAAAGGTTTGTGGGAATGACATTAAGACTGTAAATGTCCAGTGAACACAATGGTCTGACAAAACCTTCATTGGTGTTATTTATGTGTGCTAATTATTTATATAATGTATGTACATATTCATGTTTTTAATTCCTCTCATAGGCCATTGCACATTATGAACAAGCTGCAGATTATTATAAGGGGGAGGAATCTAACAGGTATAGTTCTTGCACTGCATAACTCATTTGTATGTAATTATTTTCAACAAGCTAATAACTTTGTAAAATAGTCCTGTGTGTGCGCGCGAGCACACTAAATGTGTTATGTAACATATGACGTAATTGAATGAATTACTTTAAAAAAAAAGATACATGGATAGTGTTCCATGTGCTATATGATGCACCTAAATAATATTGCGCAGTAGGGATTGCTACGACACTGAGATCGATGTCTAACCTACCCAGGCCACACCATCATCAGCAGGTTTCTAAAATGCATTTGTCCTAAAATACAGACTGGCTGTCATTTACTTTGCAACTTAAAACTTAATTTAACACTGGAATGGGATCAGTACTCTGTATCGGCCGATACCCAAAGTGCCGGTATCTGTGTCGGTATCGGGACTGAAAAACTGCATTGTGCCATCCCTAGTGTGCATGTTTGTATTAATTCATTGTGTCCTTCTCATCTTCTTTCAGCTCGGCCAACAAGTGTTTGCTTAAGGTCGGAGCTTACAGTGCCCAGCTGGAACAATACCAGAAAGCCATTGAGATCTATGAGCAGGTGTGTCTGTCTGCTGTTTATTTATATTGGTACTTTTAATGTGCATTTGTTGTGTGAAGGCAAAGAGCTGCATGATCTAGCAGTGTTTCTCAACGTGGGCGTTCAGAGCACGAAGGGGGGGCGCTGGAATCACTATTTAGGAAAGGGGAGGGGCGTTTGTTTACGAGTGAACACTACATTTTCATAACATACCAGATTAAACTATAAACTAGGCAAACCTGCAGGGTCGGACTGGCTAGGAGAATCGGGAGTTATGGCTTTGTACCTTCTCCAACCTACTCGCATGTTTGTGTGAATAATAATCATTAATAATAAGGGACTACTTTTTTGATGATGGGGGAGGTAAGGGACCTGGATAATGGATAGGTGGGCACTGACACCAAAAATGGTTGAGAACCACTGATCTAGCAGTATAGCGCATTGCACAGAGCATTCAGTGCTTTCTGGTTGTGGGTTCTGGCAACAAGGGGAATTCCAGACACGAATTGAGTAGTGTACCTTGTGTGTGCGTAGGTCGGTGCCAACACCATGGACAACCCACTGCTAAAATACAGTGCCAAAGAGTACTTCTTCAAAGCCTCTCTGTGCCATTTCATTGTGGATGAGCTGAATGCTAAGGTGAGGTTATTTCAGCGTGGAACAATTGGAAGGTGGGGGAGTCTCACTACTGAATGTCAACACACTGTACGTTTTCCACAGATTGCTGTGGAAAAATACGAGGAGATGTTCCCCGCCTTCTCAGACTCCAGAGAATGCAAGCTGTTGAAGGTATTTGCATGGAGAGAACCACGGGGAATGAATGAATGAATGAATGAATGAATGAATGAATAAAAAATGGCCACCCTCACATTCTTTTTTTTGTTTTGGTGTGTGTGCTTGTCTGGGACTGACCAGTGTTGCTTTGCTTGGCAGAAACTCCTGGACGCCCACGAGGAACAGAACTGTGAGGCATTCACAGAGGCCGTAAGTTTTTCTACCTGCTCTTTCCTGACGGACCAACGTTATAGTTGTTTCCCATAATGGACTGTATGGATTCTCCTGTAATTGTAAAGCTATTCTCCTCTTAATGTTGGCTTAATTATTTTCCATTTTGAGCTACTACAAAAGCGCTGCAGTTGCTGGCTTCATATTATTATACAATAAAACGCAATAAAACCCCAACTGAGTGTACAATACACTACCATAATGAAATGCTTATTTATTTACCTAATATACTTATTAGAAATATTAAAGCTGTGCGAAAATACAAATTGTGTAAAACCATGTAATACTCATTTTAGGGCGGTCAATAGATTAAAATGTAATCGCGCTTTACGTATCTTGTCGCTATTAATTAATCGCATATTTTTACCTGTATTGATTTTGAGCATACGTTTGTTAAATGCGCTACCTTTTGATGGTTTCTGGAAATCTCAGGAAAATCCCATGTGTTTACATCAATGCAAACATTTGTGTAAAGCTGGCATGTACGGCTGGCCACAAATATTCCATTATTCGTGCGTTGGGTATGTATTCGATTTTAAATATTGGGATTTGAGTATTGGCTTTTTCACATTATGTATGCATGTTTTCCCATTAATCCCTACGGTCTCCATATAAACCCACATGTTGGAATGTCATTGCCTGCCCTACACTGTGTCATCAACACAAATGATTGCAATTGGCTTCGTTTCTAAGAAGAGAGCAGGGATATTCATTCAACACACTCTTATTGGCTAATACAGGAGGTATATGTTATTTGACAGCTCTGACTGGCTCAATTGTCAAAGTGGCCATTTTGAGCGCATGGCCATGTTTACATGTGTGCTCACTGAAGCTAGGAATCAACTATTACTTCTGTTATACTTAGTGTTGAGTGCTTTTAGTGGTGTTTTTGAGAATGTTAGAATACTCTTTTGAAAATACCATCAAGTATTCTAAACCTGTAAAATGGTATTGGTGCGCGCAGGTGAAGGAGTTTGACTCCATCTCCCGTCTGGACCAGTGGCACACCACCCTTCTGCTACGCATCAAAAAGACCATCCAGGGTGACGAGGGCGACCTGAAATGAGGGGCGTACTGCAGTCCAAATGGAGCAAATCTCCCCCCACCACACACACTAGAGCATGTAAAAATTAATCACAGCATGTTACCCTCCATCTCCACCCCCTCTCCCACATACACACGCACACACACCTCCTGACCACCTGTTGCTTCTGTGCATAGTACATCCCTATTTTGCAAATGTAGGGCACCTTGAAATTAGCATCTTCTGCCCCCCTATGTCACCATGGAAACATCCAGTTCCACCACCCACTGTTCCTATGCCCAGCCTTGGTTTGTGGAGAGGGCAGGGTGATTTCTCTCCGTGTTCCCGTGCACAGGGACTTCACCCTCCTGGCCCGCATCTGTGTGTAGAGGGGAAAACCTGCGTAAACCTTGTATATTGTCATCTGGTGCGGGTTGGGAGTTGTGTAATGTGAGTCTGTTGGTGTGGAGATAGGAGGGAACCGTAATTATGGTGGCCAAACAAACTAGCAAGTTTGTTTCTTTTATATTGTTTTTAAATACTTCCTCATAATGGGTTGTTTATTGTAAAAAGATAGATATATATCTGTGATGTGTAACATGTATCAGTTAGTTTATTTATTTTTTGGTGGAGGTATTAGTGATTTAAGTGAATAATAATCATTGGAAACTTAAGTCATTCCAGTCTCTCATTTGTTCCCATATAAACAGGAAGGAAAACGTTAAAACTGTATAGCCATACTGATTATTGTCTCGTCTACATTTATAGTATTCACCTATTAATACTTATAAAGATCTTCAGATGTTACATGAATATTTGATATGAACTGCGGTTTATATCTTGCTTGGAGAAATGTATTTATTAGGTGTGTAGTATCATTAAATGTGGCGACAGGATGGAATTTGTTCCACAGCAACCTGACTTTAACATTAGCTGAGAATGTGACTTACTCCTTTAATTCTGTGTTGTGTCGTGACTTGTGACCTTGCCTTATTGAAGGTTAGCTAACAGTGCTCTATACTTCCTAGCAGCTGGTCGCTATGCATGTCATTGTGTATAATTTCCTGTTGTGCTATGTTTGCTAGCACCAGCCCCACTAGTTTTTCCTATGGGGCCAAAAACCCAATCCATCTAGGAATTACAGTGGTCATTTTTATTTAAACTGTATGCTTGTGTGATTGGTCAGTAATAAAGTTGATCCCTCCCCCAGCCTTTCACCTACACAGTATTTCCTCCCAAGCGACAACGTTATTAGGGTAATCTCTTCTGGCTGAAGGTCTGTGTATGTATATATATATATATGTGTATATATATATATATATATATATATATATATGTATGTATGTATGTATGTGTATATATGTATGGAAGATTTTGGAGGCGGTTGCTTTGTACCAATGGGCCTGAAGGGCTGCAGCATCTGCCGTAGCAGAAGCAAAACAGCGGACCAGCTCTTTACTCTCGCAAGGATCCTGGAAAGGGCCTGGGAATATGCCCTTCCGGTCTACATGTGCTTTGTGGATCTAGAGAAGGCGTATGACCGGGTCCCCCGGGAG
>JAODLL010082993.1:0-14830 GCA_026546735.1 Forbesichthys agassizii
ACACACACACACATACACACACACACACACACACATACACACACACACACACACACACATACACACACACACACACATATATACACACATACACACACATATATACACACACACACAAATATATACACACACACACACACACACACACACACACACACACGTATGTATGTATGTATGTATGTATGAAATTTCCCAGCAAATCTTTTAATTAGAACAATATTGTACTAGTAGTTTGTTAAATTAAAACATGAATAGTATGTGTTGTCTGGATGGTTAATTGGACAAAACTTGTCACTAACCTTTTCATTCTTTCTTCTGCTGATAATGCGGTCGAGTCCATTAAATGCTCCAGATGCAACAAAAAGGATGTTTGTTGTGTCCACCTGCACAGTCTCCCCTCTCAGCTTCCTGGAGTTCTTCTCAGGAACATTGACAATAGTGCCCTCTAACAGTTTGAGCAGGCCCTGAAAAGAATGCAGTTTTGGAGTTGACCGGTACTTACACTTCATATAAAAAATAAAATAGAAATACTGACCTGTTGAACACCTTCTCCTCCTACATCTCTCAGCTGATGGATTCCAGGCACACTGCCAATCTTATCCACCTCATCCAGAAACACAATACCTACATAACATAATTTGATTTGTGATTAAAACTTTTTTTTTTTTAAAGTATTTCTTGCAATGTGTAATCTGTAACTGAAATGTTACAGATATTGATAATGCATGCTGCATTATTTTACTGGTTTAAATGTAACGGTTTATATTACAACGTCCAGACTAGGGATTTATTGACTGTTTGCATTAGTATTAATAAATATGATTTTAAAAAAGAAGAACAATTCCTGTAACTGACCCTGCTGAGCTTTCTCCACAGAATAGTTGGCATCTTGGAGGAGCTTTGCAATAACTGATTCAATGTCTTCCCCCACATAACCAGCTTGGGTTAATGTGGTACAGTCACAAATAGCAAAGGGAACATCGAGACACTTTGCCAGTGTCTGTGCCAGCAATGTCTTTCCTGTGGAAAAATAATACAGAAACACATCAAATACTTGCACACAATTAGCAATACCATTGTAATTGAGTAGGTCAATAGCTCAATAACACCACATCAATAAAAGGCGTGTGGAACAATGCTGTAACACTAACCGGACCCTGTTGGGCCTAAGAGGACAATGTTGCTCTTTTCCAGTTTGATTTCAGCATGGGTAGCGTCCAAAACGTCACCGCCCCTCTTCTCCTGCGCTGCCTGCTGGTTAGCCTGTTGCTGCATGGATGCTCCCAGTGCACTGCCATGGGGACTGATCCCAGCAATCTGTAGTAGCTCTGCAGTGAAAGCACAGTTAACGCTTTAGTCAAGTGGCTGACGGCTTAATACACGAGATCTACTGAAATAATGGCTACTTACATATATTAAACAGTATCTGGTCAGTCAAAAGTGGAGATTAAAAAGTTGTTTTTGTTTATTGTACTGCAGTCAAATGTAAATGAACTGGCCAGTAACTGCATTAACATGTGCCAAAACGTGTTCAGCATTAGCTTAGTCTATAAATAGCCCCCTTGTGCTCAGCACCAGTGTGAAGTTACCATGTGAATAAGCTGGACTAAAATAGCCAAAGTGGAGCACAAACCAGGGCCATGGCAGTCTGTACATTCTGGCCTTTGTGCAACCCGTTCATACATTCATACATTACATTGCTTAATGGAAGACTGATATCAAGACAACCATTCACTTACTTGTGAACCTGTACTCGTCCTCCCGTCTTCTCATTTCCAGCTCTAGAGGGAGAGGACCAGAGGTTCAAATCAACATGACCAATAGGATACCAGTACAGTGGGTGATGGCCACTGAACAAATGCAAATCATAGACGTGTTAAACTGTAAGGCCACAGCAAGAATCACATATTGATAGATTTCTTAAGATGGGTTAGACATTATTCAATACTGGAATTACTACACTTTCAGGAATTAAATAGGGGCACATCTAAATTAAATCTAGTGTATTATTGACAAACAGGCAGACAACATAGCACCCTTTAGGAGAAATGTATAATCTACATATTTCAATGGCGTAATAGTTATTCATTACATCACATAGTGCCTGTTTGTAATTATGGGTAGAAAGTTGTGACGGGTTCATTCAGTGAGTGAAAAGAGTGAGGCTGAAGATAGACTGCTACAGTATAGCAACAACTACATGTTCTCCTGTTGCTGCTACATCAGCCCTGGTTTACAGACACGTCAGAAAGAAGTCAAAGTTTATGGTAAAGAAAGGGTGAGGAGGATAGATTACCACAATTCTGCCATACATAAAGTACATTTCTGGGAATATGGAATGTCTGTTTACTTTCTTAGTAAATGTAAATGCAGCATTTACTCGAGCCTGCTATACCCAGACCCAACATTCAATTATTGGGACACACTATTGGGAATTTTTTACAGATTTGAATCTTATCTTAATGGTCATAGACTTCAGGTTTATTTTTTAATGTAAAGAAACAAATCATTGCTACAATTGCTCGTATTGCCTCATCATGCCCTTCTACCGCTGACCATTTTTTGAACTACATTTAGAAACAAATGCTTGATTTCAACCTTATCACACTGGAGAGCAATAGTCAGGCAGAGCCAAGCTACACTGAATCCACCTGACTGTGTTGAAAGTCTGTTTTTGTGAATTGACAGTAAAAAGAACTACAAAGAAAAAGCCATTCCCAAAATCAATTGTACATCAGTCCTTAAATAGAGCTTTGGTACGATGAGCACTGTGTTATAACGCAAAATGCTAGCTACAAATGAATGCAGCATGAATACAGTATTCCTCAAGACCAATACTGACCACGAGGTGTGAGTGAGGCCTGTTTCTCCGCCTCCACCTGCTGCCGACTTCCAGCTGGGATGTTGTTATAGATGCGCTTGTAGTGATTGTACACAGCAACTGCCAACACCTTCTTCGCATAGGACTGCCCAACAACGTATTTGTCGAGGTATGCATAAATCTGAGGGGGACAAAAAAAGGCTTTCACAATATACAGCAGGCAATAGGTTAATGTAGGGCTCCAGACTAACTTGTTCCACTAGTAGCACTGGTGCTCCTTCTGAAAAGAGTAGGAGCACCAGCACAAAGTTTAGGCGCACCACTAATCGACGCAACGCAGCTTATTCATATTTTTCAGTGTTTCGTCTAGTGTTTGGTCATATCTTTTCAGTAGCGGGGGAGGGAAAGGTTGTGGCACCTGGGTGGTGCTTGTGTAGCCGGTCTCCACCCAACAATTGCTCTCAGACCAATTTTCTAAGATGAGATTCTAGTCTAACCCTGTTTTCACAGCCACCCTGCTGGCTGTGTCCAATCATGGTTGGTTAGTGAGATGACATCCAGCTCTTTTTTTAAATTTTTTTTTTTAAATGGTGGTGGTAGAGCTAGATGAGATGATGAAAAACTGTTTTAGTAATGCCTATTGGTTAAATGCTGTCCAAAAGTAATCATAGGTCAGAGGTCTGCGCCCAGGAAACAACTGTTAACAGCTCCCAATGGAGAGTTGCCAAACCTTCACAAAGTGAATTTTAGGTCTGGTTACACCAGGCTAGTGCGCCTACACCGGCGTTCTGAGTTGATATAAATAGGTAGGCCTATTTTAAAAACATGAAATGAAACGACTTTAAATGTTCTAGCATTTATTAATTTATAGCTTCTTTGACCCACTACTGCTTACAAAGTTTGCAGCCTGGCTAAGAGCACTTTGTCTCTTTATTTTTATCATTGAAAATCTCATAGGGAAACTCTCCCAGTAGCACCGCCCCAGGTTAGATGATCGTCTAAAGCCTTGCAACCATGAAGATTGAAATATTTTAGCCACCAGAACTAATGAATTTAAGTCCCTTCAAAACCTCGAGATATAATAAACTTAAGCCCCTGACCCTCACTGAGTTCACCAACATTACCGCTAGCATACGTAGCTAACGTTAGCTGGAACATTATTGAATCGCAACATTATTCAAATTAATATTTTTAATTGATCACTGTAACGGAGGGGATTACAAGTGCAGACAGACAAGAACGAACACTGAATGACAAGCAAAACAAATGTGCACGGAGGTGCGATTGGCAATTAAAAACACATCTACAACAACATCCAACAACGCATCACTCGCAAAGCCAATTACCCACACAACTTAACAGGTGACATGAATACCGGTAGTTGACTAAGTCCGGTGTGTAACTGGAGAGGGTTTGATGTAGTGATGGCTGCAAAGCTGAAAGCCGGAGTTTAGTAATACAAAATAGAACTGAACGGTGAGAAGGAGCACCACTCGTACAGCGATACAAACGTTACAGCCAAGAGGAGAGTGGACAACCGTTTATTTGAATGCAGTAAGCAGACAGCTCCGCAGAGTTGACACTTGATAAATCAATGGCGCGGCGGTGGTAATAATAATATAACACAAACATATTTGCATGTCGCACTGGTGTTAATAGTTATAGAATTTTGACGCACTGTCTCTAAAAATGGTCGCAAAATGCAACTAATTGGTCGCAGTCTGGAGCCCTGTGTTTATGCCTGCATTATATCACTTACAAGAATAAAGAAAAAAAGTATATGTCTTTGTATGCGTTTTTTAACTGCACCCTAAAATGTGTTTTTTGTTTGTTGCTGTAAACAAAGTTATAGGATTGATCTGTGATGAGACACATCAATGCTGGTGTTAATATTGTATTTTTTTATACAAATCAGCGTCAGTTATCTGCTGAAAACAGAAGTAGTTCCGTTAATATCCGTTAAAAAAATCACACCAGGACCAGGCTGGTTTTCAACGGTACACTTAGTACGCTCATATGTCATCAAATGTTAATGGGGTTCCCCTGTCAGTCTCTCCCCTTACTCAGCTCATTGACGTATTTGTCAAAGTTGTAGTGGGTGGAGTTAGACTCAGCGCTGGGGTGCATTGGATTGTTTATCTCTCTTACCTTCTTAGGGGGAGGGGGAGGTTTCTGTGCAAAAGCCAGTTTCACCGCCTCAGCAGCCGATTCTGTCTCTTTGTTGAGGCCCTTCTTAGAGTCCGTTTCAGAAAGCACCACGAAGAAGTGATGGCATTTCTCACACTTGACGAATCGTGTGGATGCTACAAAAATATAATAAAGTTTAAAAACCTGAAAAATGTGTACATACGTTTTTATTTAATTTGTTTAATGTTTGAGGGAAAATGACATGTGGATAGTCAACCAAATACAAAAATAAACTAAAAAGGGTAATTTAATGAGAATTTACTTATTATTGTACTGTTTTTCACAAAATGGTCACTGAATGTACTGACCTCACACACTGTTCTTCTCAGTTTACGTTTTAGTTCAATTGTGTGTGATTATACATGTGAATTATTCATTTATTGGTGACCCTTGTCAAAAGGAACATTTTACACTTTTTATCTCATCTACCTTATCCAGTCAGGTATCCAAATAGACAAAACAATAACCACAAAAAGCAATTGTGTAATGTGTGAGGCAGAATTCAGATAAGCAACTCTGTTCAACCTTTACTCACATACAAAGGTCTCTACATGTGTGCAGGGATCTCCACATTTAGGGCAGCGAAGCTGGCCTCCCCCCTTGCCAGAACTTCCAGATCCAGACGTCCTCTTTCCTTCACTGATGCTCTTCTGAGTTCCCCCACAAAATATTATACAGGCATATATTAACTATATATCAACAGGGCTTATCGTTATTTGGCACTGTGTCGGCATTTTTTTAGATTAGACAATAGATAAATGTCTAATATTCATGCGTATTTTTAACTGTCACAACTAGGCTATAGCAACCAACCACTGGTGAAAACATTTTAAGAACAAATGTGAAGCTGGCAACATTTTAATGCGATTTCTGTCTACTGCCATGCCTAAAATCACGTACCAATCACGAACCATAATATGCGGCTAGACCGGCTCAATGAGGCTAGTGTCAATAATAGACATGACCGCACTACTTTGAAAATGCAATGAATATGCTTAGTTATATTTTCATGTCATCGTTTTCTATCGACTCAATCTTTTCGACTTCAAAAGGTTACGAAACTCAAAAATGTCAAACACCATATTGGTCCAAGGTTTTGATCCATTTGGAGTTTGACAACAGTATGCCGCATAGCCACACAGTGTGCGGGTAGGGTGCATTGTTTGTATAGACGATTTTTTATGGCTTTGATAGCTATGCTTGGAATACAATCAGCCTACCAGGTTTACTGTTTCTGAAAGAGGAATGAGTGAGTAAATCATGCATTTGAACCTCTTCAGTTAACATGAGTAGGTTATTCACATGATTTGACAGTGTTGTTTTTCTGAAATGGCTCAGTCCACTGGCTTTTTTAGGGCAGCGTGCCGCCGGTCGCAATGCAACTGGCGCTCTACCAGCGGGACCAAAAGTAGACTAATATGCTCCATTTGTGTTTCATTTGTTTGTTTTGAGTGTAACTGTAGCCTATAGGCATTTTGCGTCTGTCATCAACACTTGCGCACGTGCGAGATCTGAATTGGCACTATGTGACAGAAACTTAGAACTGTAGTCTACCACGTGTGTGCTTGAAAAAGTGTGTGTATGGCAGTGCCAGATTTACACCCAACCATGTCTGAAAACCTGCCCCTTTCAAAAAAAATAAAAACAGAACAGCTAACAGAAAATCATAAATCTATGAAGAGTGAAAAACATTGCTTTATACTTGAGATGAGAATATAAGAATACTGACACAGCTGAGAATAAATACATTATTTAACATGAATAAGAGTTTCCATTCAAAAATATTAGTTAAATGACATGACTGGCACACATTGATCAAAGTAAAATGTTCCCTGCCCCAAGTTTGTAATACACGGTCAACAAGCAACAATAGGCCACCATTTAAAAAAAGAATCCAGTGCTGAATTTAAACTTGTAACAAGTAAGCAGTAAAAGTCAGTTCTGGATTCATTCTTTGTTTTGCAATTGTTTATTTCTATCAGTAATTATACATTTTATATTGAATAATTTCTAGATTTTGTGAAGCCCCCACGCAGTTTTTCTCATAAACCCCTGAAAATATTTCAGGCATAATCATTTTACTTTCTTCAAGCCCTGTATCAATATACAGTATCCAGCTAAACACTAGAAATACATGAACTACATTACCATGACAATCTCAAACTGCATTAAACAGTATGTAGTATGAGTTATAAAACGTATTTTTAGAAAATCTACCTTTCCTCCATCACTTCCACCATCCTTGGTTGTCCCATCTTTAGAGGCATAGCAGACAGTAGTCTCCGAAAAAGATCTCACCCGAAATCTGGGAGGTAGAGGAGTTTCATGGGACCCCTGTCTTCTCAGAGAGAACAGCTGAATCCGGTAACATGACAGACCTGCAAAACGTGGTGAGAAACACTTTTTTTTATTGTCAATTACTTTGTTGAAAATTATATTATGTTCCCTCCCATTTGAGAAGTACATTGATTGTACTAGAGGATCATATTCTGAATAAAAGTAACAGTATTGGTTTGCAATTGGTTTCTAATAGTTTGAGGACAACAATGTAGTGCTATGACTTCATAATAATCAAGTGCTACAGTCCATCTGTCATTGAATAGATTCACAATATTAATGGGAGAAAAACCAATGAGGGCTTTATGTAGGCCGTGTTGACATATGAAAAATATATTACTGTACGGTACCCTAACAATGATGCCATTTCAAATTAAATGTCAAAGCAATGCAAGTACACATTTATTAACAGAAAATGCTGATTTATATGACTAAAAATTATTCTGAAATTCTAACAATTTTAAATGTAAAACAGTATGCCTGTCGTTTAATTAAAACTAAACTTGAATTTAAAAACAATTAAACCTTACAGGGTTCTAAAAGTAATATGCCTAAAAGGGTTAGAAACTGCTTCTAAGATTCCTGGGAAATTTGTATTTGAGAAAACATTCCCTTTTCCCCCGTCCTGCATGGTATGCCTACTCCACATGTACAGGTGCCTATTTAAAGATGGATTGTCCTGCTTTGTTTCATAAAAAAAATAAATATAAAGATTTCTGTCAATACAGCACTGTTAAGATAGAAAGCTTAATCCACAAGCCTGTGAATAAAAATTCCTTATGTAAACAAAAAACTTTGCACAAGCTGAAGATGATGATGATTCACACGCAAACACTGTTTGCGTGTGAATGAAAGGCATCAATTACATGCAGGGCAGCGTGCCCCTAGATCCAGGAAACACTAACATATGAGCTCTTTTGTAGAAATATCAGTAAAAAAACATTAGGTCATCACCTACTTTACAAGGTGGCAGTGCAACACAGGGTTTTACAGTGTCATGGAGGTTTAGCCAGATATGGGATTACAATAGTGGCAACTCTCAGAACCCTTGTGAAAATTGCAAATGACAAGCTTGTATCATAAGATGTAAGAAAAAAAGAAGCAGTTGCAAGTTTGTTTTTTTTTTTTACTGTTGCAAGTATAATGCATTACATACCATGAAACAAGCTTCTGAAATAACGTTACCAATCATTTTTTTCTGGTAAAATAAAAGGTTAAAAATAAAAATGTTAAAAAGATGTGACGCAATGTTCAAAATAAAAACTAATTTGACTTTTGCCATTATTAAAACAGTTTTGTAAGCTTGTGCATAGGAGTAGGACATTAGACCTCTGACCGATCAGTTCACTCTACCAAAACCACAGCAAAAATAGTATGAGTATAGCTAGATCACACATTTTTGGTGATAATAAAAACAAGTATTTATTTGTAAGAGACATGTAGACTTTTAAATATAAATGTCACCATTTGATGCATTGCACTATATTTACCCCAATCTTAATTTTTTAATGTGCAGTATGTCAATGTCAACATTTCAATAGAAGTACAGGGAATTAATGCTTTTAAAAGTGGTTTGAAACAAACAAGCTGTAATTTGAAAAAATGTGTGTACAGACCTGTGAATGACAATGCCAACAGTCAATGAACATCTACTACCCCACTTTCTGATAGTGCTGACATGCATACAGGGGTGTATCAGGGGTGTACCATGTATCAGACATTCAGCACAAGTTGCGTATGTGACGCAGTGCTAATGAATGGAATGGAAGAGGCTGAGACAACACTGTACACACTATGCATTCAACCACACATGATAATTGCCCATGCAGAGCATCAGGGAGTGAATGTATTTAACATTAGCCAGATAGCAAACAGTTATTTTCAGCTGGATAACAGAAGGTGCTCTGAAATGGACAATTAAGGTATTAGCGTGATCATCTCGGGCACTAGAAGGCTAATACATGTTTGGCTACAATAAATGTACACAAGTTTGTACACATACACAAAATAACATTAACCATAACCTACTTCACATAAATAGTCACAGCAGAATATCTAGATATGAAAACATAAACATTGATATAAAAAGTTATAATAGGTCATCAGAATGTCAATGTAATGATGATAAGACCTACTGAAAATAATGTATTTAAATTTATGGGAGAAAATTTGGAAATCTGCTGATTTTATGTGATTGTGAATCAAATGATTGTCAGTCAATATTATATTATTGGAACATTTTAATTGGTATGTCCCAAATTGATATGTACCGTAAATTGCAAACTCATGACACGTGATAACAAGTTGGGCCGTTAGATCAGGTAGCTCAATATTAACGATTATGCTTGCAACATTTATTAACACATTTGTGAACGTTAATTTCCGCTACAAATCATGATACAAGTTTACTTAATCAAACAGTACACTTACAAAGCTTCACTTAGGACCACGAACCAAAATTCACAACCACGACATTCAAAACTACACTAGAGATTGTTGGCACAACTGCACTGTACCAGGTAATCCCATACCGTACTGTATAGCTGGATGGCATACAGAAATACACATTTATTAATTTCTCACCTCTGTGTGCTGAATTTAAGAATAACCTTGCAGCCGAAGTGCACGTACAGGACATAACGCAGGTTTTATAGTATCCTAAGAAAAATGACATAACAAATAACATAACAATAACATGTCAGCATAATCATGTTGAGAGCTAATTTACTAGTACAGTAGGTACCGGTAAGGTACTTAGCAGCTACGTTAGCTGCCCGACTAAATAGGCCCCGCTAAAGATTAGGCCAGTTGAACTAAATAAAACATTTTAAACTAAAAAACAAACAAACACAAAACAAATTAATACATTTCAATTCTCGTGGTTCCTTACAGCTGTTATTATTGTCACATAAGTAAGACATAATAATAACTACCTAATTGTAAGTAGTGAAGCCTGCAAATGAAAGATGCTAGCCAGGCCCAGACCAGAGCCAGCAGGGTTGTGTCAATGTACTGCTATGGTTGTGTCAGAAAGCAAACTCAACTGTTCAGGTTGTAACAGGGTCAAAGTGGACGCTAAACGGACAATCTAACATATACGTTTCACTATAGCTGGCAAAATAAATAATACAGTAGATATCAAACAAATGCAGTGTTCATGTACTTACCAGTACAGGACGCGATGGAACATAAATATTGACAGCTCCCTCGAAATAGCTAAATTGTCAAGTCACAGTATATCTTACTTTGTTTATTTTGTTTTAAAGGACACCGTGTCATACCCTTTGCATTACGTGTCTACTGCGTGAATTATGTAAGCGTTAGACCCCACTAACTACATAAATAAGACAACTAGACCCAAACTGATGCAACGTCTGTGTTGAAATAGATATGCTAAACTAGCTAGTAAGCAAGCTAGTTAGCCTCTCCCGAGCCAGTTGTGTTTCAGGGACAGAATTCAAGCGTCACAAAGTGTTCCGTACACTCCAACCCCCTCTGTATACCTAGACCATAGTCATTATAATATAACCTATTCGATCGGATACTTTAAAGTGGTCTAAGTATGATGGTGCTCACACCTATCTAAATCTTTGAGATCTACTAGCACTTGTGTTCTTTCAGCAACACTATCGATTACGTCATTATCGTCACGTAATGAGTGAGCCTTCAAAATAATATAGCCAATGTCAATATATTGAAATGTGTATAATTCGCTGTACAGACAGTAATTCACAAAGATTTCATGATATTGCTTTATGTTTCTTGAATGCAAGGAGCAATTAACTTAAAAAATCTATGTAATCGTAAATTTAATTAATGTAGGCAATATAATATATATTATAATTGTACATACACTTTTTGTAAATATATTGCCTTATAAAAAAAATTCTGTAGAGTGTGCCGCGTGACATGGCAGTTGAAAGTTACTCACATAGGCCTATAGAAGCCATATAAAGTGTAAATTCATGGGGCAACATAAATGTACTATCCAGCAACACAAATATGTGCAGAATATTTGGCTCCAATGATAAGCAGATAGGACTAATGCTAAAAGCCTTATAAATAATATTCTGTAGAGTGTGCCGCATGACATGGCATTTGAAAGTTACTCACATAGGCCTATAGAAGCCATATAAAGTGTCAAATCATGGGGCAACATAAATGTACTATCCAGCAACACAAATATGTGCAGCACATTTGGCTCCAATGATAAGCGGATGGGACAGCCTTAGATTCTGTTTGCCATAAGAACGGTAATTCTACTAGCTACTGAAGGCTATGATCTGAAAGTAGGAGGAGCTAACTAGAGGACGGTTTCTGATGCGTTCACCTACATCGTAAATGTGACACATTATGATGCATTCATGTAGCCCAGTTCGAGGAATAGCACTCATGGCATGATCGTCTTTGGTAAGATATAAACTGAAATGTTTATATTTGTTGTATTACATTGTATTCTGTATTATTGTGTAGGTATTCCATGATAAAACCATATAATTCTATGGATATAACAGAAAAAAGAATATGCTACCTTTATGTTGATATTATAAATTAGTTTAGAATAGCATCTTAAAATGCTACACAGGAGTAACAATTCGATAAATAAATAAGAAGTCACAAAAAGAGCAATAACATTGTAGAGATTTTAAATATTTTAGATTTATAAAATAATGGAATATTTTCATTAATTACAAGGGATGCAAGTCTTTTTTAGCCACTGTAAAATTCACATTGCAAATTTTCACACTGCTGTTGTCCCACATATATATGCATTGTTTTTTTGGATAGTAAGACAGCATAGCCAAGATGCCTTTGGCTGGCCTTAACTCAAATGTTACATCTAACACAATCTCTTTCTTTAAATTGTAAGCATATGTAATTATTTTATCTTTTGCATCACTGATATACAGTATCCCATATGCAATGAAGCCATTCCCAGCTTTCATAATAGGGTATCCTGTGGTTATGACAGATACAACAGAAAAGTGTACATGGTTTAACTTCGCAACTATTATAGTATCATCAATGCTTGATGCAAAGATGACCCACAATCCATTTTCATCTACAGCAAACTTGAAATATGTCTTTGAGTTGTGGAACAAATAAGTCAGGTTATGGTACCTGGAGTTTTCAATAATGAGATAGCTTGTTCTCCCGGTCTTTAGGTTATATCTGTGAAATGAAATGAAAACAATGAAAATTGATTATATTTGTGGACTGTGTTTTTAATTATGTTCTTTATTGTGTGTAATATGTACTTACTTTATCAGTTTATTTGTTCCTGCATTGTGAAAGTATAAGGAACCCTGGTAAATAGAATGACCACATCCCTGGTAGAATCTGTTAATGTCTATTATCTTTTTGCCATCATGGAACAATGAAAAGTTCTGGTATTCCACTATCAGTCGACCTAGGCCAAAAACATTGTAAATCTAATTAAAACCGTAATTCAGAAATACTTGCAGTTACAGGCTGTAATTATTCTGACGATGTACCTGAAAAATGCTCTACCAGCCAGAATCGATCTTCATTAAACTGGGCTGCATCTGGCATCCAGGCTCCAAATGTACTTTGCATTTGCGTGGCATTCTTAAGGCATGTTATGGATTTAATAGTTGGGTCTATATGAAAAGTAAGGTGCAGTATCTGAATTAATAATTGATAGACATAGAGACAAATCTGTCAGGTTTGTCTGTTTATTTATTCTCATTGTTAAATTGTTTTATTGACTGTATAAATGTACATTTGTAAATATATCGTATTCTTTCCAAACACTAATTGTAATTTGGTGTAATATTTACTGTTTGTTATACATTTTTGACATTATTTTGTAAAATTACATATAAGAGTGATTCTAAGATTTGAATAGATAAAAATCTGAATTATATGATGGACTAGCAAATTGAATTATATTCACATTAAAGCAAAACCATTAGACAAAACAATAACTGAAAATATAGTATTTCCATACCACTTTTCATTGGTTTGTCCATAATGTTTTCATTTTCTGTACCATTTATAATGTAATTGATTTGATTAGGGTCTGTATAAGAGAAAATTAAAAGGTGATTTATGATTTTTAGTATAGGCTACAAATGAGGTAAAGTTTACCTGCACCAGAATTCTGTCATTGCATGTTTTGTAAAATATAAAGAAAACATTCTTACCAGTTGATGAGTTTATAGGGTCCATGACAGCAATGATATCTTCATTTATGGTGTCATTGCCATGATCTAGATTACATTAAAAAATGTGGGAAATAAAAACATTTTTGTTATAATTTGTATAATAAAACAATGTTGTCTATTTTCATTAATTGTTGAGTTTTTGGCATAACTTCTAAAAGTAACATTAATTTGTTGATCAAATCTGTCAGGTTTGTCTATTTATTTATTCTCATTGTTAAATTGTTTTATTTACTGTATGATAAATCATTTGTAAACATATTGTATTCTTTACAAACACCAATTGTGATTTGGTGTAATATTTACAATTTGTTACACATATTTGCTATTATTTTGTAAAATCACATTTAGGAGTGATTCAAAGATTTGAAAAGATAAAAATCTGAAATATAAACTGGACTAGCAAATTGAATTATATTCACATTAAAGCAAAACCATTGGACAAAATTGGAACAAAAAATAGAGTATATTTCCATACCACTTTCCATTGGTTTGTCCATAATGTTTTCATTTTTTGTACCATTTATAATGTCATTGCTTTGATTAGGGTCTGTATAAAAGAAAATGAAAAGGCGATTTCTGATTTTCAGTATAGACTACAAATGAGGTAAAGTTTACCTGCACCAGAATTTGGTCATTGCATGTTTTGTAGAAGATTTTGAAAACATTCTTACCAGTTGATGAGTTTATGGGTGCCATGACAACAATATTTTTATTTATGGTGTCATTGCCATAAACTAGATTACATTGAAAAATGTGGGAAACAAATACATTTTTTAAAAATATTTTGTATAATGAAACAATGTTGTCTAATTTCATTAATTGTTGAGTTTTTGGCATATTTTTAAAAAGTAACATTAATTTGTTAAACAAATCTGTCAAGTTTGTCTATTTATTTATTCTCATTGTTAAATTGTTTTATTTACTGTTTAATAAAACATTTGTAAATATATTGTATTCTTTCCAAACACCAATTGTGATTTGGTGAAATAATGGTGTAATATTTACAATTTGTTACACATATTTGCTGTTATTTTGGAAAAATCACATTTAGAAGTGATTCAAAGATTTAAATAGATAAAAATCTGAAATATAAACTGGACTAGCACATTTAATTATATTCACATTAAAGCAAAACCATTGGACAAAATGGGAACAAAAAATAGAGTATATTTCCATACCACTTTTCATTGGTTCGTCCATAATGTTTTCATTTTCTGTACCATTTAAAATGTCATTGATTTGATTAGGGTCTGTATAAGAGAAAATTAAAAGGCAATTTCTGATTTTCAGTATAGAC
>JAODLL010082994.1:0-14827 GCA_026546735.1 Forbesichthys agassizii
GGGGCGGCGTAGGGCGGGGAGCCGCAGAACGTGTCCAGCTTGCTGCCCAGCGTGAACTCGTTGCTGAAGCCGAAGTCGGCGATCTTCACGTTGGCGTCGGCGTCCAGGAGGAGGTTCTCCGCCTGGGGTGAGGGAGGTGTTGGGGGGGGGGGGAGCAGAGAGGAAGAGGAGAGGAGGAGCGTGGGAGGGAAAGAGAAAGAGGAGTGGGCGGACAGACATTGGTCGGGGGAGGAGATAGGGAGAAAAATGAAAGAGACAGATGGGAATGTGTGTGTGTGTGTGTGTGTGTGTGTGTGTGTGTGCGTGTGTGTATGTGTGTGTGTGATCCAACCACAGTACGTGACTAATACTGATAAGTGCCTAAAAGAAATAAATAAATAAATAAAAGCTAGTCGTCCCTGTAAGGCGCTATGGGCAGATTAAGAGCAGTCCTCGATTAGCAAAAACTGCCTCTGCTGAACGTAATCCTTCCTCGCAGCTCAGACAACTGGTCTCGCCTTGCCTTAATCTGACAGAACGTCTTCCTGTTCCCTCACCTTCAAATCTCGATGGACGATTTTCTTCTGGTGGCAGTAGTGGACAGCAGACACAATCTGGAAGATAAAGCGGAATGAGTGGGTGAGTGGGTGGGTGGGTGGAGGAGCTGTAATGTAAGGCGTGCGTGCACAACTAAAATAAGTACAGAGTGAGGGAGACGTGCCTGTCGAAATTTGGCTCTGGCTTCGACCTCCTTCATCCTCCCATGAGACACGAGGTAGTCAAACACTTCACCTGAGGAGAGCAGACACACGTCAGCCACAGTACAGGGCCGACCTGCAGTACAGTACAGGGCCGACCTGCATCCAAAACAATGTACTATTCAGACAATACATTACGGTATACTATAACTTTAGCATTTAAACAGGGACTTATTAATATAATTCTGATTCCAAATATTCACGGTGACATACTTCATATACAGTATGTTTACAGTAATACCAACAGGTAGTAGTTTCAAAACAATATGCAGAAATGTATTTTCCTGTTATATTGATAATTAAATGTACAGTGTAATATTGTGAATGTATGAATCCAGATTTTGAACTAGATATTAACAGAAATTCAGTTACAATTGAGCACTGTGAATCTTTTTATTAGCCATATTCTTTTAAATGTATAATATTATTGTAATGTATCTTTCCAAATTTAACTGCAAATGCCAAAACTAAATCTTGTACATACAGGCTACTATTGACTCATCATTGGCATAACATATTGCCTAGCGTCCTTCCACAACAGGCCATATACCAACCTCCACTAGCGTACTCCATGATTAGGTAAAGGGTTTTATCCGTCTCAATCACCTCAAACAGCTGCACTGTAGCACAAAACACATTCAGATTTAACAGAAATATTTCAATAAATCACACTCATGTTCAAAAATGAAAACATAGCCAATTATCTGCTTAATACCAAAGGCCACCACCACTAAAACTGTGTTTTGTTTTTGCATTTATATTCGTATGACATTTCATCTTTAGAAAACCCCTTCCAATTCCCCCAAACCCTGTGACCTCCATATCAAGGTGTAAAAGCTGCCAGATACTGTATGTGAGATGTTTGTGACTGCAGGAGGAAATACGTTTCATACCGTTTAAGAAACCTTATGTATAAATGAATTTGCTGACTTGAAGAATTTGAAAATTAAATCATTTTGGGATTATCCAATATACAATTTAGCTCCATGCAATACCAATCCTAGTTATGGAAACTTTGGTATATTTGTCTCCTTATAGGACAATGATTAAATGTGGTGTTACAACCATTATTATTTTGTTGTTCTTCTGTATGCAATTATATAATGTATGCAGTTTTATATATGTATTCTTATTGTATTGTATCATTGGATCTTGAGTCTGTAATAAAGGTTTGATTGATTGATTATGGTGAACTGCTTTACTCTAAACTCTAAACCCCATTTAACATTAGGCTTGCCACACACATGACTCTATGTAGGTTAATACACACACATACTTACACAACATATTTAAAGGCACACTGAAATGCACGCTTCTTACCTATGTTTGGATGATTCAAACCTTTCATTATTCGTACCTCCCGAAAGAGCTAGGAAAAACACACACACAAAGAGCATATTAAATCAGGATAATATTGGACATTTAGAAATTTGATGCGCCTTTCAATACCTAGTAGTAGTATGGGACAAGGCAGTATTACAGTTTCACACTACAGTAAGTCAACGCAAACGTGGGCTAGCAGAGCAATATAATACTTCTTGCTTTTGACCCATTTTGTGTAGCGTGGTGCATTTCATAGTAAGTATTAGAGATGTGAACCTTAACCTCTAAGTTACTCCATGTATGACGCAAGTTTCAGTAACGTACAATTAACATTTTTAGCAGGTTGTCTGGGCTACAGTACCCCGACCGGCTATAAATACACAGTAGGCCGAACTAACAGATTAACTAGGGAGCAGTATGTATGTCTGCTTTGCCCTGTGTCCTGTATGCAGGATAATGATTACGCCGAGGCGCTCCTGTGTGAGACCATCACTAACAATCCACTCATCTGCTCCGTGGCATCGCCACCACCACGATGGAAAGATACAGCACACATTTTCCACTTTTCTCAATCCTCCCACCCACCGCCCCCCCCCCCCCTCCCTTACATGTCACCCCCCACTTCCCTCCATCTCCAATACAGCTCATGTTCTTCAGTCTTTCCTCTAGCTGTGCCTAATGTCGCCGTTGCCATAGCAACCGCGGTATTAACAACTAGAGTCTTCTGCTTCAGCTTCTTCCGCTGTGTGGCGAGGGGGAATCTTTGGATCTTTGGATGCCGAGCGCAGAGGTGTCTCATCTGCCGATAGAGCAGTGTTTTAAACACCCACAAGCTTAATGCTGGAGATGAAAATCCAGTTAATTTCTGATCGTAATGAACATGAAAAAAAAAGAATGACATTTTTACATTTTCAACAGAAACTAATAGCACGTACACTTTAGGGTGATGCCCACTGATAAAAATCTCTCAGCATCTCTCAATCTCAGTATTAAAATGTGTTCAATGGGATACTCGTGGTTGAAACCAGCATTACAAGAACATTGTTCATTTGGTTTGAAACTTAGAAAGCACACGGCCCTCCTCTCGCACGCACATGAGCGGCTAACACTGCTCTCTACTCCTCCTGCCCCTCCTAACGCTCACACACAAATCATCTCTCTAACCCCACCATTGTGAACCCTTCATCTTCCTCAACCCTGTTCAAACATCACAGGCCAAATTATGCTAATATAAGCTCTTTCATGTCTTGAGCACTAAGGATTTTCTCTAGCCTTCGGATGATGGAGTAGAGGGGCCTGCTATCAGCACCGGCCAATTGTATTCCAGAATGGAAACAATCTCTCCCATCGCTAGCCAATCATCGCTTGCCCTCTATCTTCAGTGCTGTACGAAACGTTGCACCATTGTGTCTTGCAGCATCCCTATTGCATTGCCCCAAGTTGCACAACAAGCCAATCAGACGCAAGATGCAGAATTGAAGAGCAGAGGTTGTGGATGTACATTGGATTCTAGCAGAGCAGAGTAGCTCATCTTTAAAAAAAAAAATCACCAGAATTCGAATGAGAGAGTCAAAATAAACGTGTGAGATCACATAGATGATGAGTTGCCAAATGTATAAATAAGCTGGGAAAACCCACTTGAATTGGTGGAAACACTTATATCTAGTATACAGTCCATGGACAAGTCCATACATACGTGTGACATAAATGATACAATGTGTACGTTTCTTGACCAATACCTGACATTTCAAATCTCCTGTAAAAAACAGGTCAGTGGTAGCATGCTATTGATTATTAACACAGGACAGCAAGAACCTTCATGTAATCCAAACTTTGCACCTATATGGTTTTAAAGTACAAGGCAAATACAGCTCCTTTGTTTGAATAAGGAAACGTGTTGAATAAGGAGTGTGTGTGTGTGTGTGTGTGTGTGTGTGTGTGTGTGTGTGTGCGCGCGCGCATGTCGTATTGCGCCAGCCCTTATTTCTGTAGCTGGTATGTCCGCCACGCTGGTTCTGCCCTTCATGCACAACAAACCTTAGAGAGTCCACCATTCAGGCTCAACACCTAACATGCTGACAAGCGGAAAAAAGAAGGCGACCGTTGATATGCCCGCATTGTAACACGAATACCTAAGCACTTCCAAAGACACTCTCGAAGCTCAGTCCCAATACAAAACAAAATGGCTGTCCAACTAAATATCAACAACTAAACCCACCTTGACCTGAGAAACCCAGAAGACAAAATAAGAGTGAAGGGGTGGGGATGGGGGGTGTCTGGGTGACAACAGGATAGGAATCCTGGGCAGAAAATGGAAGAAGAGAGAAACATTGGATGCCATGGAAATACTGCAGTGCACACTGAGGTGTAAAGACCCCAACCCCGTCAATAATGCTGTGTGTTTTGTGATGTCAATGTATTACAATGGCAATGCTCACTCCTCACATGATCTGGATACAACGCTCCATGTTATACCCGTGCATGATCAATTTCAGAACCTTGAACTGCAGACCCTTGAATTGAACCTTTGAGTTACAGATTTTGACACTTTCTGTCAAGCTGAATCTATATTAAAGTAGTAGTGTGTAAGATTTTAAAACATCCTGTTTTGAGCAGGACATTTTCATATGTAGTGCAGACATAGACTTTATAAATAATATACAAAGATAGAGCGAAAATTGAATGTTTCTAGTCTCTCAAGTGGGCGTGTCACCAAAGGCATTTTGCTGTGGGGGCTGACGTAGGCTGCGTCGAGTCCAGGCCCAGGTAGCTATAACTACCATGCATACCCTGAAACAAAGTAAATTTACCCCAAAAGAGTTCACTGCAAAAATACCAGTGTGGCCTCAGATTGATTGTAGGTACTTGGGAATGAATGTTATATACTGAAAATACCCATTAACGCCCCCAGAGAGAGATAATGGGCAATAGTATGGTGAAGTCAGTGTACCTCCCCCTTGACTTGAATGGAACGGTGAGTTGTTGTGGTCTGGTCGCCCTCCTCCTTCCAAAAATCAAATGCTGAAGTGCCGTCCGTTGGAACCTCTCTGTTAAATTATATTCTCTCTGATGCATACATCCATATATACGAATTGAGGGTTTTGCCCAACAGACAATCTCCGGTGCTGAAAAATGTATCCAACAAGGAAGTGCCAAAATCTGCAGTTCCTCGAGTGGCCACTTGAGGTTTGTCAAAAAGCATCCAAAAGAGTCAATACCCATAGCCCCCCATTATTATGGATAGCCAGGAGTTACAGACAACATCAGATACTGCAAAGATGGTGGCCAGAGCTAGCATAACACGACCTTCCAAGCAAGCAGGAGCCTCCGCTGCTGAATACAATGCAGCGGAATTGCTAAAACATGCAGTTCATCGAAAGGCCACTTGAAGCTGGCTGCAAAAGGGAGACAATTCCCATAGACGCCACTGTTAAAATGTCCGACTTTACAACAAACACGTTTACAGCCTGGTCCATAATCGGTTCTGGTCTCTAAATTTTTTTTATAACTCATAAGATACAAATATTTTAGCCATCCCATTATAATGGGTAGGGGGGCGTTACAGGCGGAGTGAGGTACTGCAAAGATGGGACAACCAGAGCCAGCACAATGCGGTTTTCAAATCCATACTTGAGAAAAGCTACGTGTGACGTCACATAGTTTGTCCATGTCTATATATATTTAGTCTGTGCTTTCAACCTGTTCTTCAAAAAACTTTTTTTATTTTATATCTGAAATGGGTCGGGTGACCATACTGTGAAGAAGCCACTAAGGGATTATAGGTCAGTGAGATGGGCGACGATGTACAGAGCAGAGGTTTCCCTTAACTCCCGTCTGGTTCCTACTCCCTAGAGATCATCTCATCACATACAATGAATGAACCCACTTTAGCTGTTACTCAAAATTGGGGCTGAAAACTGCTCCAGAATAAACAGCAAACTTCTATATTGCCAACATCACATTAGATGACAATAAAGTGATTTTGTGTGTTTGTGATGGCCGTGACTACAGCCACACATTTCATTTAAGTACCTGCACCACATTTACACATACCCACAAGTTTACTGTTAGTTTCTTTATTCGGTTTCTTAATTAAATGAATTGTGGTGTGACCCCTCAATGGCAAAGGAGAGTCTGAACCATTGAAACCACTCTTATAGTATCCCAACAGGAAGTGGATCAGGATAATTCATCCTGTTGGGATTGGCGGGGGGGGGGGGTGTATGATTCTAATGTTAGGAGTAAGATATTGTGTGATGTTTGACAGTAGTTATATAGTATGTGTATGTTAATAAGGTAACTTGACTTAGGTCAAAGGTAATTGTATTAATTATGGAATAGGTCATGTAAATATCATCATGTTGTATTCTGACCCCTTTGGTTTGTATTTGGTTTGGCTAGCCAGTGTATATACACCTCGTTTGTTTCAGTCTTAGTGAGGTCAGTGTTGGGTAAGGTCTTTTTGTGTGTTATTGTAGGTTCAGCTGACCTCATGCACCTCATTTTTGATTTACAAAGATGTATTTTTGGGTAGTAAGATTTTTGTCTATATTCTTGTTTTTGTTGCCCGTCCTATAAGTTGTACATACTTTGGGTAAATAAACCTCTTCATTCATTTTACCCTGACATGCACCCTGTTTATTCCTGGCCCGGTCCCTCACAGTGTTGCTGCATTGTGTTAGATTTTCCTGACTTTATGAAATTATGGAGATGATAATGAAGACCGTTCTTAAATATATGTATTATATATTTAATACATACTAAAATATACTGTACTCACCTTTTGTAGGCTGGTTGGATTCAACTGAGTTTTGTCAATGATTTTTATTGCAACCTAGAATATAAGAAAATGATCATATAAATGAGCACATCATATATTACCAAACATATAGAATATATTATTTAGTTTTTCTGTTCCTGTGTGGATAAGCAGTTTGAAAGCCTCCCTAGAAGTTCTGAATGAGATTATTCAGGATTTTATTTTATGGACCAGGAAGCATATCCTTACAGCAGCTATAGCGACGACGGTTGTGAGGAAATTGTTGGAATCGCAAATGACGTGCAGTAAAGCTTTTTCAGTCCAGCACCACATTAGTTAAACCAACATACTTAGAGGACCTTCAATCAACTCACCATCTATCCACCCATCAATCTACCCATCTGCCCACTATCTATCTACCCACAAATACATCCATTTATCCACCGAGCCATCTACCAACCAGCTACAATATATTGACTTAGTATCGTTACCGTAATATCACATTGCACTGATATCATATCTAAAATCTTGCTGGAAGTGCAATATTCAGTTAATTTTGTGGAGAGGTGCATCCATTGTCTGTTTGGCTTAGTTGTGTTTGATTTAGACAGAAAGGTACTGTAAGATGTGTGGCTCAGGTAGCTAATGACGTAATAGAGATGGAAGAGGAAACATTAATGGCCTAAAAGATCGCCTTCCCGGTAGCTTTACTATTGTTATACCAGTCCAATATGAAAATGTGTTGTTTTGATATGTTATGAATTCATAACATATCAAAACAACACATTTTCATTTGATGCATTTTCCCATAACTTATTTTTACTTAATATGTGTTACGGCTTCTGGTTTTTAATGCATTTTTCTTCTTTGTTAGCAGGCCTGAGAGAACCAGAGCAGGCAATTGCACTATTAAAAATATCTAAAGGAATATAGATGTTGCAATTTTCATGATCAATATTGCAATATTGTATTTGATCAATATCGTGCAACCCTAAGCACCGATCTACCCATCTATATACCTACCCCCCTACCACCTACCCACTCACCTACTAGGAGTGGGAATCACCAGAAACCCCACGATACGATATTCTCACAATACTTATGTCACTATACAATATTGTTGCGATTTTTAAGATACTGCGATATTCTACCCCCTTACCCCCACCCATCCATATCCATCTACCTCCCGACCCATCTACCCACCAACCCCACCTACCCCCACCCATCCATCTATCCATCTATCCCCCTACCCATCTACCCACCTACCCCATCTACCTATCTACCCCACCTAACCCCACCCATCCATTAATACAGCTACTCATTCAGTTTCTCACCTCCTTGCCCGTCAGTATGTGGCGGGCCAGCTTGACCTTGGCAAAGTTCCCCTTGCCGATGGTCTTGAGCAAGCGGTAGTTGCCGATATGCGACTGCTCATCGGAGCAAGAGGCGATGGAGTTCCTGCAGCGGGCGCCCAGCGAGCGACTAGACAGGCTGGTGCCCTTGTCTGGGCGGCTGGCTACCAGAGACACATGCTGGAGTGGACACAGAGGCACAACAACATGGAGGTTCAAGACAAGCCAACACAACATCAAGACAACATGGAGGCAGACTGCATGTTGTAGAGGTCCGCTATCTCTGTGCAATAATAAGATGCTATTGATGAACATCGATAAACATTGATAAACATACAATACAAAGACGACAAACATTTGAGTTTTATCTTCAATAATGTTGTTTTCACTGTATTTCACATTGAAAATACAGTATATGATATTTTAAACATTACTGTAATATGGTAGAAAACAACTATTTCCTATCTCAAGACAGATATAGGGGAGTAATGGTGTCCTAAGTAGATAATGATATCACACTCCCTCTGTGTGTTGGAATCCAAGATCCTCTGTTCTATGTGTTTTGTTGTATGTACAGTATGTTATGCTGTATTTATGGCAGGGCTGGTCATGTGCAGAGCATAGTGCATGCCTAGTGTGGCAGCTCCCTGGCAGAAAGTCATATAGATCCCCATTAAAAATTCACATGGCAGTTTCCCCCCACACCCCCAACTGTATCACTGCCACCTACTGGCATGGATGTAGCTGAGCCTTAGCAGTAATCACGTTGGCCTGCATTGCAGGCAGACCTGCGCTACGGATAGCAAAACAGCTTCGTCTGCAGCTATGAAATAATCTGAACCGCCATCTCGCATTAGTGTACACATTTAGGATCCTATATCTTATCAGCTAATATACATTTAAAGGTGCTGTAGAAAGATAATTGATATTTGATCTCAATCCAAACAGAAATACCTCTTCAATGCCATATGGGTGCTCCCTTTGTCCTCTGAATTGGACAAGCATTTTGCCATGGCTGGGAATATTGTCATGTGTTGCGGTCTGCAACAGTTTGTTTATGTTCCAATATATAGGCCCAGGGCTGTGCTGAAACACAGGGCAGCTGGTGGAACCTGAGATGTTTGCTGATTTGACAAACTGTATTAGCTTACAATCACTTACCCCCCCTTAAAGTAAATATAATGTGCTATCATGCTCTCTGTACTAAACTGTGTGTATATTCTGTACCCCCAGAGGAACAAATAAATAAACCTTGTTTCAAAAGCCAACAAATGTAGAACTAGTCTTCTCCTAGAGTCTTCTCCTAGTGTCACCTCTAATCTTCCAGATATGTTGTAATACATTTGTTGAAGATAGTACTGTAGACTACCACTGGGTAGCCATTTGTTGTTGATTGCTGACTATCTCTGGCCTAAATTAAACATGAAGTCTGCATACAATGAGAATGCAGGTTTTGAGTATATGTAGCGTTTGTTCATCAATCTTAAGGCCTCCTTTATTTTCTCTGAAACGTCTCAAAATGTCTGGATGTTTGACACCCAACCAAGTTGGTCCTGTTTTCCATTCCTGCTCTTAAATGCATGCAATAGGGCAACCTGCAAAACTGTCCGGTGCACTGCTTAGTGATTCTAGTCTTGGATTTTTTCAAACTTGTTTTACAATGAAGAACATCCTAAACACTTATACTATATACTTATATGTAGAAGTATGTGTGGAGCAGTAGTGTCCAAGTGGTCCATACTTTTACTGATTTGGGGAAGAGTGTCCCTAAAGAGTGCATGAACATTGTAAATACATGTAGCTGGCTGAGCTGTCCAGATGTGTCCAGGTGTGTCCAGGTATGGCAGAGTCTCCACAGCTTGAGTCGTGGCTAACGTCCAGGCAACATTGCAATGCAAGGGCAATTTGCAGCATCTCTCATAAGCAAATGAGTCACTATGTACGTGCAGTGGTAAATATAACGATGTTAGAAATACAAAGCAAAGCAAATGACCGGGCGTTTAATTGAAACAAGCTACCACCTGGAAGACACAGAGAAGCCAAGTGAGAGAATAACGGGGAGAGGGTCGGGGACAAAACCAGGCGCGCAGGTAAGGGGAACGAGCAGAGCGGAGCGTTGTTGTAGAAACAGGAGCAGATGCTATAGCTCAGTAGTCTCAGGCCTGTCTCAGGCCATAAGGCATCACACTTGCATTCCCCCAGCATGCCATGTTTCTCTCAACTTTGAGCGTGCACACACACACACACACACACACACACACACACACACGCACACACACACGCACACGCACGCACACACATTTATGCCCCGCCCACAAACACTCCCTCTCCCCTGAAACCTTCATATCTGCTGTTCAGGTATTGTGCCAGATGCATTTTGCGAGGGCAATTCACTGCTCTGTCATCGCTGCTCCATTACACAGCACACAGTCGCACGCATTCACGCACACACAGTCCACTGTATGTAGAAAATTGATTGCATACAGTATGCGGATTGCATACACACATTATATTGTGTGTATAACATAGCCTTATTAACCTCCCAACAATGTGTGTCAATGTGTGCACACATTCACACACATTGTTGGGAGGCTTTAGATGCAATATTGGGGTGGGTGGGGGGGTGGCTGGGGGTGGGTTACAGCAACGAGGTGGTCCTGTACAGAGCCTTCATGTCAATCACTCATCCAGTAAATGGAATATAAACTTTATCTTGTATTTACTGTTGAGTAGCAACGTCTCTGCCATGCATCCATTCGTGTTTATGAGCCTATTTAGTAGCTGCACGGACGGAGAGACAAATACCCACATGGGCCTACCAGACATCTTTATTGTGCAGAAATGCATGAACACTGTCTCTGCAGGCCTGTCGGCTTTAACGGAGAAGACTAATGCATAATGAAACTAATGTATGGTCTGGGCGGCCGTTTTGCAAGCTACGCAGTGGATTGCAAATAATTATGCATAAATGCCATTTTACTTCAAAAGTCGGAACGTAGATATTCCATATAAATTCGTTGTGCCCTCTCTGTAACCGTCCCACCCATCCAAATTGAGTCGGCCACAACGGGAATACACGAGCAGCAGGCTGCTATGTGACATCACTATATCCACAGCCTTCTAATGAGAGGCGACAGCTTGCTATAAGCTACTGCGCAGATCCACAGAGTGTTATCGTATGCGGATGGACTCTCCATCTGTGTTTTGCTTGCCATCAGCTCTTTCCCTGTACAGACACTCAATGATAGCCCATTTTGAGAGAATCTGCAATGCAAAATAACTACAATAACAAAAATAATATCACGTCCAGTGGGCTGCGTAGGCCTACTCCTTTTTTAAATAACATACAAAAGCAAATATGCTCCCACACCTGCACTGTGAATAGTAAAGGCTGCTCGAGGCCCCATATTAGAACATTTGGCTTGCATATTTTTGACATGTTAAGAAATTATGCCTTTGGGCTATTATTTCTACTTACGTGGTCAATACTCCTGTCGTTTCCAGACGGCAACGTAGGACGAGAAGACATTTTCCCTGAGTTAAGATTCACGTTGTGTTTATGCGGATGATATTTACAGGATTAGGCTTCACAGATAATAACATCCAGTTCCGCAGATGCGACCACGGACCCGATCAATCTGCCTCTTCTCCAACCGGCGTAGCCGTGGTTGAGAGGAGACCTGTGCCTGTCATGGCAGCACTGGGGATCTGGACTGTCCTCAAACGAGCTGCATATTCACCGTCCAATATGCAGAATTCGATCAAAGATGCGGCAGAGGAATGCAAATCCTTAACATCGAATAAGTGCTAAATGTCGGTGATGTTTGGCCAAAGCTCTACGTCTCTTTGGCGTCTCTCCACCCCTTGCCTCATGTCGGCATACAAAACAAATACAGCTTCTACCAGCTGAGCTTTGTGTATCCGTTTAGCATTCTACTAATCAATGCAATATTTTCTATTGGTCCTCAATTCCTATGCAGTCGTTCTCCATTGCACTGGGGGCATTCCGCAGGAAAACAGGCGCTAGGTGCAGGAAAGGGCTCGATATTCCCGATCCGTGAGATGCGCCACTTCTCCCGTCAGGGATGCTGACAGACATCTACCGAACAATGCCGAACACTGCCGAATGCACGAGCAAACCCCTCCGAAAACGACCGAAAAGAGTTAAACCGTTTAAAATCCATTCTACGTGTTTCTTTTTATAAAATATTCCCTGCAGTGGCATGACCAAGGATTATGTTTGCTTCGGGTAGCCTACCACAGGCTACCCCTTCTATGTGTTAACTTTAAGAAGCAGGAACCATCAGAATATTCAAGTGAAACATCACTTTGCATTCTGACAACCTTGTTCAAGGTCAGAGAGAAAGCTGATTTCTAACAGGACACACATCCATTTCAATAATAGCATAAACTATAAAGCTTCTGAATTAATTTTGAAACAAATGCTGAGATTCCAACGTTTTAGTTTCATCTGGATGCATTTTTTATTGAATGTCAGCACATAACGCAATGTCCCGTCATTTTCACTAGATGGTAGTGATGGTAAACTGTTCTCACCAACCAACAGCATATGCTACTCAGGAAAAGCAGGCTATGACAGAGGTCGTCAACGTTTTTAAGATCAAAGACTTCTTGGCTGATGGCACCTCTGGGATCCCCTTTACACATAGCCTATGGTATAAAATAGTTTGTTGCGGGGCTAACAATGTGTATTGTCATTTATAAAAGCCACCAACTAAGCCATTAAAATAATTGACAGATTTATACAACATACGTTGTTAATGTTGGGCTGAACTAATTTGGAGGACCTCCTGCAATACCTCTGAGGACACCATCGGGGTCCCGGACCCCCCGTTGAAGACCTCTGGGCTATGACATAGTACATCTCCTTTTTGAAAACGGCAAGCAGTAGCCTAGTCAGGTTTGCCTTTATTACATGGACATGAAACAAACAGATTGCTATAGACATTTCTCCAGTAGGTTAGAACTAGGCTGCTTCCTGGTGAAGCTAGTCTATTTGTTATTGCTCATATTTTTCTATTCTTAAATGTTGTATTATCTCAAATGTCAACAGTGTTAATATGTTTATTTATTGAGGAAAGGCATAGAGACAAAGAGTGCCGTTTTGCCACGTAAGACAACCTGGACAAACAGTTCCACACAGAACATAGGTGGGTATAGTACAGATGTCAAAGGTCAAATAGACTCAGTGTTCAAGCATGACAGTTTGCTGGGCCTTGTCGGCATGGTTGCAGAGCGGACGTGGCACTATTAATCACGAAGCTCGGCTGCACTATAATGAAAAATTGCCGTGGGTTCAAGAAGGTTCCATATAGCCAACCGGGGTTAGATGCAGAGAAAAACAAGACCGCAGGGTTCACATGTTTGAGTTTATTAGAGAGTGCCAATTGAAACACAAGTGGAATGTGTTGAAACAAACTGTATACAAGTGATTAGTGTTTCTTTGTACAGTAGTTCTGGTTTTACGAGTCCAATAACACACATACATATAAATAATGGGATGTGCGTGTAGACTGCATACAATCATATTCACATCTGGGAAAAATATTGAGTCTTGAGTTCTGTGATTGGAGACAGTCAGCCAGATACAGCCAGCCAGATACAGTCAGCCAGATACAGCCAGCCTTGCCCAAAACTTGAGATTTAAAAATACTTTCGTTCTTGAAAATGTAACGCGTCCAGCCAGTAGCATTGTGCAGTAAGAAACATAAACAACACTCTCCGACACCTCAAGAACGTTCCAGTGACAAATGATAGAACCGCAGGGGGCTTCAGCCTCCCTTGCTAGGGGGTTCACTCTGCAATTCTATAGGAGTGGGGTTTGAATCCTGGGTGGAACTCAAACCTCCATCACACACAGTGATACCATATCCTACCTGAACTGACAAAAACATTCAAATGAGATTTATAAATGTGAGTTTCAGGCTCCCTGATGTATTAAAACTAGGAGGTGTGCTCTTAAACTGCAAACTTCCTAATTAACACAGGTGTGCAACTTCACTGACATCCAAATAATGGAAATGTGGATTCATAACTAGAATAAATTAGCACAAGAGCACAACACATTGAGCACTTAGAATGCTTTCATTTGTATCTGACATCGGTTGCTGATTGGTTCCGGGACACATGGGCTTACCCTGCATTCACGTGGTGACGGAAAAATCACATACATGAGAAATGAGTTCCTGACTGGGAAGATTCACGTGAAACGTCCTCTCAAGTCAGAACAACAACTCGGAAAGTATTTTGGTAGGCCTACACTGCACGAGTTGCAGAGTGACATCAACAACCAGAGAGTTAGAAAAGTGACATTGTGATGTACTTTGGTTGCCGGTTTTCCTTTTATTTTTATTTTGGAAGTAGGTAGTTTTTGAGCTGAACTAGTGCATCCAGGTTGGAACTGTATTTATTTGGCCCCCAGATAAGTATGTCCACCCCTGCACAGTGCAACACGCTGTGATCCACTTTCAGTCCTGCAGTGGTACCACTTGGAAAATATTTTTATTGAAGAGTATCTCAGAATGGTGGTTATAATGTAACGCGTCCAGCCAGTAGCATCCCCTTGGTGGATACAGTGGTAGCCCATGTGGGCACTAATGATATACGGAAGCAGCAGTCTGAGATTTTGAAACAGG
>JAODLL010082995.1:0-14826 GCA_026546735.1 Forbesichthys agassizii
ATACATACACAGTATATACACACACACACAGTATACAGAATACAGACACACAAACTGTCCCCACACTGTCCTGTGCACAACAGTTGCAAAGCAGAGTTTCACCTTTTCTTTCCACCGGGGGTGTTCTCCAGGAGAGGGGGGGTGGGGGGGAGGGGTAGAGGGAGGGCCAGGTGGGTCCTGAGTGTGTCCGTAGGGCTGCGGGGCGGGGAGTGCCGCACCAGCTCGTGAGGTAGACTGCCTGTGTGCCGCGACGCCCCCTGGTCCTCCACTGGGGGGCGCTGTGAGGTCCCAAGGCTCTGCCGAGGGCTGGCTGCCCACACCAGGGAGAGGTAGCCATCTTGGCTGTCCTGCCTGTCGAGCCAGGTTGCCGCGGCAATGGGGCTAACGCTCAGGGGGGCCGCGGGAAGTGGAGGGAGGGGGCGGGGCTGCGTGGTAGGGATGGCGGGGTCAAGCTTCGACTGAGGCGCCACACTAGAGCAAGGCAGCCAATCAGCGTCGTCGCCGAGGGTCGTGGGCTCGACTCCCAAGGCAGCCGGTCTCTGCCGCCGTGGGCGCTGGACCTTGCTGTCACCACCGACGCCGGCCACCTGGAGGAAGGGGGGGGGGGGGGGGCCCAGCACCAACAGTGTCAGGGCCCTGGGCCTTTAACCCTGGCCACCACACCTCTAGAAGCCAGTGCCCACTGGTGGCCACACCCGGCGCTGCGTCACGGCACTGTACGCACTATTGATGCAATTTGAAGCACGGTGACGGAGGAGCTCACCCCCCCACATTGATACACATTGCCAAGGCTGAAATAGTGTTGTGTGGTGCGGTCTGCACTACTTTGTTTGTGTTCCCACTACAGAGCCAGGGCTGTGTAGAAACACCAGATTATGTTTTTCAGCGCGCGCGTGCACACACACACACACACTCACAGACGGGGAACTTGAGGAGATATTTGCTGAACTTATTATCACTTATTTCAGCTTTAAGATACCTTACTGGGACATATACTATATATATACTATTTTTACTATAGAAAATATACTAAAAATACTACGTGAGCATCTGAAAATACATGTATTTTATTAAAAACAGAAATTAAAGTTGGAAATTAAAGGTAGTAAATGTTATAGCAGATATTACACAAAATAATACTTCAGTATATTAACAAAGAATGTATGTGTAAATGCACTAAATATTTTAGATGCTGTAAAAGACCATAAAAAAATGTTTTCATAATGAAATGAGCTCCACGAATATGGAATTGCAGTGTTTTACTATTTAGCAACTTTTTCTTAATGTTTTTCTTTTTATTATACATTTTTATATTAAGCAAACAGTTGAGAATATATGTTAAATGTTTGTTTGTTTGGCTGAAGACCACCATGAGTGATAAAATAAGTATTTCATCCCAAATATATTCTTGCTAGCCTCAACAGCCTAGCTTCCTATGAAGATGTTGCCGTAGCAATAGTAGGAGATACTATTGCTACGGCAACATCTTCATGGGAAGCTAGGCTGTCATAACAGTCTCCCTGCTTTGGTCTGTCAGGTAACAGCCATTTCCCTGAACGTGCTGAGGAGCATCGAGATTCACCCATTTGTTTACCTCTGCACAGGAGCCCCAAAGCACCATGTATGTATCTGTGTCTGTTTGTGTGTGTATGTATGTACTGCGTGTATGTGTGTGTGTGCGTGCCTGCATGCTTGCGTGCACCAGAGGCATCTTTGCATTAACATAATGTGGCCAGTCTCTGCATCGACTGGCCACATTATGTTGCCGAGGCCTGTGGCCCGGTGGCCGCCGTCTAATGCGGCTGCTCCATGGAAGCCCCAGCCTGGCCCATTCCAGCAGAAACATGTGTGTACGTCCTGGCTTGGCAGCGCTAAGGAGCCACTCAAGTACTCAAAGGTAACACCGCGCTCCCTCTCCCCTCTACCACAGCCTGGTGTGACCAGACCCACAATGCACCTGGGGAACAGGGTCTGGCTACGCTCCACAGTTAACAGTTGTTGCCCCCTACTGGGCATAGACCTCTGGGTCATTTTAAATCAACTGGACAGCCTTTAACCCATCGCCACTGCTACAAGTGTTTGTATCTCTTCATCTAGCTCTACCACCATTTTGAGCATCATCTCGCAACCTACCCTGATTGGTCCACCAGCAGGGTGGCTGATGGAACACTAATGTGAAAAGGGTTTCCAGACTATAATCTCAGTGAACACTGATCTCAGGGCAACAGTGGGGCGGAGCCCGGCAACATTCATTCCCACCCCAGCTACGGACGTTTTAAAAGTCTCTGGCAAGGAAGCATCACTATGAGTAGGCTTTGGTTTGTATAAATGGAAATCTACCGTACCTTGAAATATAAAACAACGCAATGATATTATACTGATGTAAGAACATAAGGAAATGTAAATAAAAAACGTAATTTCCAGTAAATTTGCATCTCAATAGAAGTTTGTTTTAGTGTGACGATAAGTGCCTTGCTCCAAAAACATTTTGATGTATACCCTCAACCAAATTACCTCTTGCTTTTTCTACACATACCGTATTTATGTCAATATATCGGCCATAACAGAATACATATGTGCCTACATAACACCAGCCTTTTGAGATGTCAGCCATAATGTAGGTAATTTTAGTTGAGAAAGAAATCCTAGGCTGTACAAAATATAATAATTCTGTAAATACTGTATAGGCCCCTCACAACCAAATTCACTTCCTCTGGTAGGCCGCTGTGGAATCGTGGGCATTCGCTGCTTAAAAACCCATCCTCTTAAGCTGCCTGCTATGACATCAATGTAGTGTTTCAGTTGGCCCTTGTGTTATCGTTGAAGCAGTGAAATATAGTTAATGCTGTAATGAAAATCATTTAGGCAACTTTAGGCCCTGTCATGTTAGGAGGACAATTGCGCGTGGATCGATGGCATTGACAGGCTGAGCACTGCCTCGCTGAATGCCACTAATTCTGTGGGCTTGAATAGTTGAAGGTCACTGAGAGGCAGTGGGTGCAGTTGTGATATATCCATCAATAAGTGTGTTTTCTAATCTAATAGGCTGAAGGGCTGGTGCTAAACTGTGCATACAACAGGAAGCTAACCACTCCAGCGGCCATAACAATGGAAACGCAGACATGGAGCCTGTTAACTGGAAAATACAAATGTGAAAACCATAAGCATGTTCAATTTGTAATCACAGAGTGTAACTTGGCGACTTGGCGAGAGAATCGGTGAGATTGACAAAGATTGAGAAAAACAGCTTTATTTTTTGGCGTGAGATGCATTGAAATCCATGGTATTTCTTTATCAAGCTAGCGTTGAGACAGCACATACATGTAGTGTGTGGCAAATTGCATGAGAGTTGGTAATCCTGGTAATAACTTGCATTCAAGACTTGTTGGGTGTTAGCAGCCCTTTTAGCCAAACACTTATTGTATATGTGGTGTTGGAGCAGCTGTCCAAGTGCTGCTGGAGGCCCAGAGCCTCTCTGACAGGACAGAACTTGGAGAGAGTGTGGAGAGCGGCTACAGGCTCCCGGTAAGGCTGTCCAACAGCAGACTCTCTCAGATGTGTTGTTAGCACCCCATTACTAACAATCCCAATTAGCTGGAGCAAATGATCAGGCCTGCACAACAATCTGAGTATGGTAAGCTGTTTATTACCTTCTCTGCTGAATCGAGACGCCCGTTAATTGCCTCTCGGCGAGACGATGTCACAACAAAGTCCGGCCAATTGCGTCTCGCGTATTACCTCCTGTACCCAGAAAACATCTGCTTTTCCCAGTGAAGACTTCAAAGGGCCTGCGGATCTTGAATTGCATTTTAGCTGCTATTGTGGCGACCAAGGTAATCTTGATTAGGTGTTTAGGCTGCGCTAGGGTTACAGTGCAGAGAGCTTCCCAGAGCTTTGGTCTAAAGCTATTAAAAGATTGTACATTATGTTCCCCTGGCTTTGAAGTAAGGGCCAGGGAGACAAGAAGGGCCTCGGGAGGCTGAGTGCAATAGCACAAGATTGATCTGCTACTTCTGTATTTATCAAAGGAGGCTGGCGTCCCCCGGCCCCAGCGGAACCAATCATCGCGACCGCCACTCGGCCACTTGCCTCTCCTAAGCACTGGCCGCATTAGGAAATTGTGTACATTTAATAACACGGCTAATTGTCACAAGTTGCTTTCAGAAGCCCCCCTCCGTGCCCCCCGGGCTTCAAAAGACCAAATGGGGTGTTTCAAAGCTCGGCTGCAGGGTGCACACCGTGATTGGTGTAGCCGACGTGATTTGGACATGGAGCTGGCCTCCAACAAAGAGAACATGCCATTTGATCAGCAAGAGATGATTTGCTTTGCCATGGGAAAACATTGAACATCAAATTCATCATAAAAGCCCCTCTTTACCACAGATCACAGATGGGTCTCTTTGCTGCCAAATTTGAGAGGGTCTCATTTATGTTCACTTACCACAAAATTAGAGGGATGTTAAATAATAGGAAAAGCATTTGCGATTTGTATTTCTGAATAGATTTGTAATGGATGGACGCGTGTCACCAAACAGCATGTTTGCTGACACTATAATGCACATCCAGCTCCAAACACACAGCAATCAATCATCAGCTCGCCACTCTTAAATTCAAATCAAGGTAGAAACAAGAAACAAATGGCATGCAAATTGGCACCCCTATTCTTTCATGGCCCCCCCGGCCCCCAGTAAGTGAGGCATGTCTTGGGGGGTTGGGGGGCGCGCAGGCGGGCGAGGGGTGAGGGGAATGGAAACCTAATAAGCAAATTCGAGGGGAAATGACAAAACACTTTCAGGTTCGGGAGAGGGAAGGAGCCTGGCTCTGTTTACTGTTGCACAAAGCTAACGGCTCTTGACTATGTAAATGGCGATGATATGAGACATTGTCGCAGGCCGGGCCTCAGATGGGAGATGAGACTGTGTGCATTATGGCCCACGAGTGGTCGTATGACCCCGCAAATGGGGAATGCAGGCCGTCCCGCGCCCAATTATGCCACTGTGCCAGGTGCAGGGATACCTAAGAGCCTATTGGCAACCAGATCCCTCTGATGATACTGCTGTGCGCAGACCGTAATAGGCAGGCCATTGCCAGACATGGCTTCTCTTCACTGGGCGGAAAAGCAGCGCTCCTCAGACAAATTAACCTCCCACACCGGGTCAGAGTTACCCAACATCAACATAAGAAGGCACATTGACATTATTAATAAATGAGCTTTGACCTGGTCGTGCCGCAGGAACGGTAACTAGCTCTGTGTTGTGTATTGCTGCTGCGTTCAAGCAACTGCCCAATTACACTGCCACACAACACAGATTGCAGAACAATATCAGCAGCGTTCAGAGGTTGTTTTTCAGCCGGTTGCATGGTTAAGCAATGACCATAGCAATATATAACTCTGTAACCAGCACACATTGTGTGTGTGTGGGAGCACTAACAAGCATCTTCATTCAAAAGACCTTCAAACACACCGGCCACATTAAGGCATCGCAAAGCATATCGCATTGCTTTCAACTAAATTGTTAAATGCAATGTTTTGCACGTGTAACAGCACACACACACACACACACACACACACCTGCTAATAGCTGGAGACAGCATCACGATTCCTTACCTAGGCTGCAAATGATGCAGGTAGAAGCCCCTCAGAGGAGGCAGTGAAGATGTAAGCTATAGCTAGCAGAAGCCTGCAGGGAGGATGTTACGCTCGTCACGTAAGCACGTCCATCGCCTCAACATAGCAAAGTCCTTATAGACAAGTCTCGCCACTCGGCAGCCATCTTTGAAACACCCCGGGCAGTTATTTAGAATAGAATAGAATAGAATACAACTTTATTAATCCCCCTTAGGAGCAATTCATCCGCAAGTTATCCCGAAGGGGATGTGCAGCGCCCGGGGACCAACTCCAGATTGATGCCAGTGTCTGGTCAACAGCACTGACTGGAGGGTGAACCTAACATGTTTTTGATAGTGGGGGAAACCGGAGCACCCGGAGAAAACCCACGCAGACACGGGGAGAACATGCAAACTCCACACAGAAAGGTCGGGTTGGCTGGACCATGGACCTTCTTGCTGTGAGGCCACAGTGCTATCCACTGGGCCACCGTGTCGCTACCGTGCTACAGTTATGAATACTGTATTGAAATGGAAGAGCCATTATTGCACTTTCAATGGTCACCAGGGCATAAAAACTCCATGTATACGATCGCGAGTCAATTCTGAAAAATAGTTTAAAACGTTTGGTGACTTTGGCCCCAAAATAAAGTTCAAAAAGCAGGTAAACTTCTAGTTCTCGGACACTGTGCTTAAACTGTCTTGTGTTTTATTGTTGTTATATTTCATAGATGTATTCATTGTTAATTGCATGGTCGTGTGCAGCACTTTGGGTCAGCATGGGGTTTTAAAATTTGCTTCATTAATAAACTGACTTCACTTGACCACGAATGTGTAACAGTTGACTTGCATCAGTGTAGTGCAACCACCCGATTGGTTAAATATGTTCATGCTTGGTAGTTACATAGCAGACTATTGGCTCTTTTCCTACAACTGCCATATTTGCCCTTTCAGAATTCTCGACAGGCAGTTTTTTCACAGCAATGTTGGATCCTGGACCCTCTGAACAGTTACCGGAAGTTAGCCGCAAATATTCTAGTACCCTATAATTTATATTGTAAATGTATATTGATGCATTTATTGACTACTAACTACCAAAAAATGAAGTTATATATCTGTATAAATCGATTCACATTGCCCACCAAGCACTTCCTGGAGCTGTTTGGCATCCATGACCGTTGATAATTTCAAACTTCTGTTGAAGCGACTCTATCTTCTCCATGGCTCTGGTCTCTGACCATACAGTACTAAGTTTCCTTCTGATTCTAGCCCACTAGCAAAACAGTGTCTTGGTACCAGACAGGGTAGGCTGGTCCTTCACACCTCAGGTGCGTTCCAAGGTGAGGAACTGAGGCAAATGTTCGTGGCAAACACGTGTTCACGTTGAACTTTTGTGTCAAACGTTTAGACTAAAAATTGTCTACATTAGACTACATTTAGACTAAAACCGTCACCCTTCATCGGGCGTCCATGTGTGAGAGAACTACCTCAGACCGCTTGCTTGTGTTCGCAAATGTTTGCGGCAAACTCAAAACAAACAATGTTCATAAACGTTCATAAACACAATTGTGAACGTGCCTCCCATCTCCACCACGAACCTGAGGCTGAGGCAGATGAGCTTCCCGCCTGGCAGCATGCGTCCGCAGGTACGAGCCACAGGGGGGCGCCGTGCGTCCCAGGGTCAGCCTGTTGCGCTCCACGATGTCCTCGCCCCTCCTCCTCTCCGCGATGACGCCGTCCCGCCGCTGGGTGGGCCCGCCGCTCATTGGCCCCTCCCTCGGATCCCCCGGCTCCCTAGAGCCGCTCCCACGCTGGGGGCTCGGCCGGCCGGGCGGCGGGGGCCCTTCCCGGGACGCCCGGGTGTGGTGCTGCGGTTTCGTCGGGAACTGGAGGTGCGTTTCCGTGGCAATACTGCTGCCCTGCGCGTGCAGCCGGTAGGGCCTGGCAGCGTCGGCCACCTGCGGCGTCTCCACGGGGCAGGGCAGCCTGGCGTCAATGTAGCGGTACCCCCCCTTCAGGGTCCACTGACCCACATGACCCTGCAACACTACTGGATGCTCTGGGTGAGGAACTGGGTAGGCCTCGTCAGAGCTGCGGACAGAAGGATGAGAGAATGAAAAGGAAACCATTCAAACGTCCCAATGAGACAAGAATGTGTAAAACATTACAAACATTTTAATGCATATAGGCCCCCCCACCCAGGTATGCACTGTATATCAATTAGCAATACATTTCTGTTAAAGTGGGGTGCCGGTGTTTCACAGTTCAAATGAGAGTGAAATCACATCTTGACACCTGATGTGATTTCAGCTTACGGAACCACAGGGAGGAACACATGACCTTAGATGTCATACAGTTTAGATGCAGCACGTATAGCCTAAAGTTCACAGCCAACAGTAGCTAATTGCACCTCTTACGGCGCTACTCTGCACCCTCATTAAGGACATCTCAGTACAAGGTTTTCTTGTTAGGAAGCAAACAAGAACACTCGCTGAGCCTGCCACAGCGAGGTCAAAAGAACAAGAGGCATTAGGCTATTATAAGATTGATGGTGTCCTCAAACAAAGAGAATGGGACCTTATTCGGAGGCTAAAAGCTGTCAGCTGAAAGTGAAACAGGTGATGGGGGCTATGAGCCTGTATTTAGAGGCAATTTTCCTATTTTCACCTCCAGCCTCGCTAATGAGAGCGTGTTGGAGGACACTGGTAGTGGGGCGAGCGGCTCACAAGCGGCAATTTTCAGCTTATGAAATGGCTTGCAAATTGCAGGGTAAAATGCTCCTTCTGATGGTGATGAAAAGATCTCATTAAACTAAATATCAGAGAGCCTCTTTGTTGTTGGTGCGCTGGGTGGAGCGAGGCTCGCTCTTTCCCATCATGATGTCGTGTTGGTTGGGATGGGGGGCGTCTCCTTGCTACCTCGGATCTCTCCAATAACGACTGGTCCGTGCTGGAGGATGTGTGGTAGCCAGCACAGCTGGAGTGGCCCTGTCCTGCGTGGGCTAGGCACCCTGGGCCAAGACACACAACAGGAGAGGAAGACAACGGGTTATCCCCTCCACCCATCTATCAGCACACGCCCAGGTGAAATGTGGGGGTGGCACCAAGCGATGAATGGACTGTCCCAAATGGGCATCTGTGTTTTCAATGAGAAGTACCCATTGAGTTTGTAAACTATGCAATGGCAACTATTGTGCGCCGGGGCTCGCCCATTTTGAGGTGTTCATCGCTATAGAAGACCACCACAATGTGCTGGCGGAGTAGGGGCTCCCTACGGCCGTGACCTCCTGGGGTAGTAATAGGTCACGGGCACAGCTAAACGACGGAGACATACAGGACGTAGACGCATGCTAGTGGACGGCACACGCATGTGTTGACCACACGGTACGTGAGGCTGGAATAGTGGCATGGAGACGGCGACAGTTTTCTAGAGAATGCTGTCGTCCGCAGCACAGATTCCTACAACTCATCATCGGGGCCCTCAAACGGCCGAGAGAGGGGAATGAGAGAAGGGGGGCCCTTTGTACCGAAAATGAGCCTTGTTAATGGGCCACGGAGTGACCACTTATTGTGATGAACCACAACAAAACAAAAATCTAATTTCCTTTGAATGAAAGCAGTTATTCTGAAAGCACCTGAATTAGGTCAGTCTCGCCACACACAACCGCCAATGCCCGCATGTCATTAAATAGCTGTCCCTGCTGCTTTGTTGAGTGGTGAATGAATGCTATTTATCTTTCATACTGCGTGTGCGGTTTAAAAAGATCTCTCAGTCGCATTACACATAAGCAGGACTATTATCTGCTTATTTTTAATTAGTTTGTGACTGAAAATAGTGACATTTCATTGGGTAATATAATAATACTACTATGTCATGATTTTGGGATTAAGAACAAGGTGTGGTTCTACCAAAGAAAAGTCTTAATTTAATATTTTGTCTGATATGATGCTGGAGTTTTCTGCTTTTATAAGATGTGCCATTATCATTATGAATTTGATTTAAGATCATATTTATGCAGTGGAAAAACAACAACTCTATATTAAAGAAATGATGCTAGAAACGTTTGCCATTTTTATTCTGTTAACATCAAAATAGAAACACTGCTTAGTACAAGTAGAGCAGTGCAATCAAAAAAAGATTGTTGTCAGTTACTGCCATCTAGTGGACAAACAGTAACAAACAGATCTAATATAAAATCTAGGCAACAAACTGGCTTTAGCAGTAAAATCTGATTTACTGATCATAATCTGATAGAGGTATTATTGTTTTGGCCCATATATGATACGTCAAATAAGATTCTAAATATCCGGTGATTTAAACATATGCCTATTCCATTGACAAAACCTAGGCCTACAAGACATTGGGATAGAATGAAGGATGCACTTGCATCTGATTTTTGACTCTCAACATCCCCTAAGTCTACACAGAATTTTCTTTTGTGCTAAACAGCCATACAAAATAACCTAGGCTACATAGGCTTCACCTTCTTATTCGACTGAGTTGATATTTGCAATACATGGTTTGAGTCATTCAGTACCCTGGGCCTATTCTGTATTCTAAATTAACTCATTTCATGGGCGTAGAATTTGATTGAACATATCCAACATAGGACATAACAGTGAACCAGTAGTGTAGTAGGCTTATCCTCTCCGGGAACCATCACCTTATCGTGGTGGAGAGGTTTGTGTGTCCATATGAACCTGAGATCTGTGTTGTCTGGAGCCTTGTGCTCCTGGTAGGGTCTCCCAAGGCAAAGTGGTCTCAGGGGAGGGAATAGACTAAGAATGGTTCAAAAGACCCTTCATGAAAAATCATCAAAAGAGGAAAAGTTAACCTGCCCGTAGGAAAACCAGGGCCCCCGTCTGGAGCCGGGCCCAGAGGGAGGGCTCGCTGGGGAGCGCCTAGTGGCTGGGTTTGCCCGAATTCTTCGGGATCCCCCAGTCAGTCAGAGCTGGTTAATGTGACTCGGGAAAGAGAAGTTTGGGGCCCCCTGCTGGAGCTGCTGCTCCCGCGACCTGACTATGGATAAGCGGATGAGGATGGATGGCTTATTCTAGGCTACGGCTACACTGTCAAGCGGTTCAATGGGCGATTTAACACGCATATGGGCTACTACTCCGATATCGTCGGAAGACCCCAATGTGTTTTTCATGTTTTTATTGGGGGAGACAAATACACTTGTTCTACATATTAAGGGGGACGCATCCACTGCATCCCCCCTGAAATCTACTTGACATCTTTGATAGTCACAAATCTTACATTAGCCTACATACATACATTTGCCTTTCTTAGCCTACCTGTTGAATACAAGTATTTTGTGTACCACTAACGCACAACATGGTCCGTGGTTATTCCATGGGTCAAGCAGCTCGGCAGGTGCACACATGCTGCTTCACATGGTGTCTGTGAAGCAAAGAGAGAGAGAATGCATGTGCACTGCAGCGCTGCTTACCTACGCAGATCTGCGTGTCTCGCTCCATTGTCCCGTGCGTCAGTGGGGAACGGCGTGGGTCTCCTCTTGGCGGTCTGGCGCTCTGCTGGCGCCAACTCAAGGCTATCGACGAGCTCTTCCTCCTCCTCATCCTCCTTGTTCGCTTCAATCAGCCATGGGTTGCCATCCTTCTCGGTGCGGCCAGTCGGGTCAGGGCAGCCTGCTCGCCTCCGCTGCGAGACCTTCTCCTGCGCTACACTCTCGGTGTCCGATTCGAGAGAGTCCCACGAGAGACCGGTTGCTTCCTCGGACGGAGGGAAGTGCACATGTTCCCTCTTCAGTCCAGAGTGCATGTTTATCCAGAATGCTGATGATCAGTGCTTCATGGTGCTCTATTCATAAAGGCTACGTGGTTGTTCCAAGGCACCAGACCGCTAGCCATAATACTGCAACACAGAAGACAAATGCAGAGCATGTAGGCTTATATTTGCTTTCCAATAGTTTTATTTACTTAACTGAAAACCTACACATATGGTATTTGAATACCCACGTATTTGCATACCTTGATATATTTACATAGGATAACAATTATTTGTAATAGACTATGTGGCCAGCATAATGTTAACTGCTACAGTATTAGTTTTGGAAGAACTCAACATTTCAAGAGTTCCATGCACACATATTTCAAAAGCGGTTCTACAATTCCCGCATCACACCAGTAAAACAATTAATTTTATTCAGTGATAAAATAAGTGTGAAGCACCCCCATAGCGCCGCCTATGGGTTGACGCCACACCCACACGTCCCTCTCTCCTGCTGCTCAGATAGACGCACACGAATCCTCCACACACATGGCGCGTACGGCTCGAACAGGGAGTTGAAGATTAAATAAGATTAAATAATAATAAATAATAATAAATATAAGGCTACAAGGCGCTAGAGGTTTGCACGATGCTAAAACGGTACGTTGCTGGCAAGCAGTGTGCTCATTTATGAAATACGAATATCGTAGCTCGGCCTTAACTTTTCTGATCACAAATAAATATTAGCCCATACGCATTCTCGATGTAGCCTACCTGTATGTAGAAAGCCACCGATTTTAGAAATAGGCTACCGTACCAAATTCGACCTAACCGTAAGGTACCGTAAGGTAATACACGGTACTGTACCGTAACAGCCTACTCTGTAATCCACCGTGTGAGGTTATCTGAAGTGAGCCACTGAATCTACATAACCTTCTCAAACTTAAAAGGCATTTACGAGAATAAACTACGGCACTAAAGTCAGTAAAGCATTTCAGTCGGCCTACAGGTGTTTTTCCACAACTCACCATGTTTACTCGGCAAGCACTCGGCTTTGGAACTGCTACCATAGCGACGCGTACAACGACGCAGGCGCATTGATGACCGTAACTGCGCCCAATACAATTTAGAGATGGTAAAGAGGTTACAAGGTGCAGAAATATTCCTAATATATTGCAGAGGGATACATTTAATATACATCAACCAAATTAATAAAAATAAATGTGTTATGACAAAAAGCGCTACATGCAAAGGGCTCATGGCTTAAGGGCGTGTTCGTGATGCCTCACTAGTCTAGCCAGCTGCAATTAGCCTCGCGATACCATCCTGATCTCGCGAGCTTCAGTTTAATTTCGCCGTGAGAATCAGTCTGTCTGGAAAGCCTCGGAATCATTTTGAATGTGTCTGAGTAGCAACTCAACTTTCCAATCAGCGTCGTGTTTATAGCTATATGGGCCTGGTTATCCAATCAGCGTCGTGTTTATAGCTATATGGGCCTGGTTATCTAATCAGCGTCGTGTTTATAGCTATATGGGCCTGGTTATCCAATCAGCGACGTGTTTATAGTTATATGGGCGCAGTTTGGATTTGACAACAGCGAAAACTAACAGATTATTCATCTAATGAACTGGCAAGTATTTTTTTGAAAATACAGCCAGTCACAAAATGTAGGTGGATTTGTGACAATTCCTCTGGCATGTCAGGTTCAGTAAAACATGAATGTAGTCAGAAGCATCTGAAGAAACTGCTACATATCCATGTCTAATCCAAGTGGTGTCACAATGGTTAGGTTAGAGTATCTTTCAGCTAGTAAACATGTACTACAGAAGCTGCAGCAGTTACCTCCACCCAGATGGTGAAATAAAAGGAATATTTTGCGATTCAAATGAAAGCTACTTCATTTTTTGTATTTGTTTATATTAAGCATCTATATCATTTAATGACAAGCGGAGACAAAAATGACAGATTCCCCTGGATTATCCTTTTATAAATGGCAGCCATTTTCAAGATGACTTATGGTTGAAAAAGGAAAACAAATTGAAAGTTTAATTTAACACTTTTAGCAGCATAGAGCATTAAAGCACATCAGGCAAGAGATGGGTGGATACCAATTTATTGTCAAGTCAAAAGGTCAAGTGACCATCCCAAGTATAGAAAATATTTTCAGGCATGTGAATGCCTCTGCCATACAAAAAAACATTCACGGCTCCCTGCTGAAACAGTGAGGAGTTACCAAAACCCCACATGAACCCCTCAACGTTTACTGAATGTATTGTTGTTATTCAAGTCACTCTGTGCTGATGATGCCACAGAGGGTCCGGCGCTTGGTGGGGAGGTGAGGTAGCTGGTGACGGGGGGGACGGGCGGTTTAATCGACCTCCTCGATGGTGGGGCCAGAGGAGCCTTGGCTGCTTGGGGCAGGACCACCAGCACCGGGGAAGCCTCCAGGCATGCCTTCTGGCATCCCGCCAGGCATGCCGCCTGCACCCTGGTACAGCTTTGTGATAATGGGGTTGCAAACCTTCTCCAGCTCCTTCTGCTGGTGCTCGTATTCCTCCTTTTCTGCAGTCTACACGGAGACAAATTGTTGTGTTAGACCACTTGTAGGGCGCATCAGCTGCAAGCAGTGTTCACTTAGCGTTTTTTTTGTGCACTAGAAACTATATTAATCTTCATTCTCCTACAAAGCCCTGGCTCTGTAACAAACAGCGGTGAACACCCAGAGCGCAGTAGTAGTTTTAGATGAGGTATCCCTCAGTTATTTACAAAGCCATAGTACTATGATTTGCTTCAGAACGTGTTCTAATGTGAGGAGCGGTGCCGCTTAATGATATTGTAATAAGCATAGATAATAATCGTGCCTTTAAGAGTCAATAGAACTTTATGGGCGTAATCCGTTATGGTTGCCGAGCAGCTAGACCCCCCCCCCACCCAACTTCCATTCCTGAGCCACCCGTTACCTGGTTCTTATCCAGCCAGCTGATGACCTCGTTGCACTTATCGAGGATCTTTGTCTTGTCGTCATCAGCGATCTTTCCTGCCAGCTTTTCGTCCTCCACGGTGGACTTCATGTTGAAGGCGTAGGACTCCAGGGCGTTCTTAGACGACACCTTGTCTCTCTGCACGTCATCCTCAGCCTTGTACTTCTCCGCCTCCTGCACCATGCGCTCAATGTCCTCCTTCGTCAGACGACCTGGGAGGAAGGAACCAGGTCAGACCTTCCACAAGCTTTCATGCTCTGCTACCAAACACTGCTGTTGGATATTACCATTTCAGCTAGTTGTCTATTCTGAAGGAACGGAAGTAAGACAGTCTCAGTATTAGACATATTCCCTCACCTTTGTCATTGGTGATTGTGATCTTGTTCTCCTTGCCGGTGCTCTTGTCCACAGCGGAGACGTTCATGATTCCGTTGGCGTCAATGTCAAAGGTCACCTCGATCTGGGGAACGCCACGGGGTGCTGGGGGGATTCCAGTCAGCTCAAA